>PVLA01005485.1:0-145466 GCA_004027455.1 Hydrochoerus hydrochaeris
CAAAACCTTTTAACAGAAACTAAAGACAAACTTTCAAAACTTGAAGATAGATTTGCAAAGTATGATTGTGAAAGGAAGGATCTCTTAAAAATAACAAGGAACCAGGAAGCAACAATACAAAGGCTAGAAGATGACAAGAGGATTTATAACCTAAGAATAAAATATGTGAATGAAGATGCAGCAACAAATACAAATGAAACAAAAAGCCTATTCACAGAAATAATTAAGGAAAACTTCCCAAACATAGGTAACGGAAGTGAAGTTCAGATAAATGAGGCATATAGAACTCCAGCCAGCTATAACCAAAACAGATCTACACCCAGACATATAATAATCAGGATCCCAGAAATCCATCACAAGAACAGAATGTTAAAAGTGGTCAGAGAAAAGAAACAGATTACCTATAAAGGAAAACTCATCAAAATCACAGCAGACTTCTCATTGCAAACCATCAAATCAAGAAGAGCTTGGAGTGAAATATTCCAAGCCCTGAAAGAAAATAACCTCCAACCCAGAATGATGTACCCTGCAAAACTGTCTCTCAAAATTAATGGAGAGACAAGATATTGCCATGACAAAGAGGAACTGGGGAAGTTTGTGACCACCAAAGAATACTGAAGGACATTCTAGAAAGAGAGAAGAAAATCACCAGGGTTCCAGGAATAATGGCAGAAAGGCCTAAAAGAAAGGGGCAGACAGTGGAATTAAGGAGAAAAGTAAACAAATAACAACAGAAAAATAGCATGGCAGAGATAAAACAGAAGATTGGTTATACCACTGTTTTATCTTGACTGATTTTATCTGAATCTGGTATGCTTGAGTGTGTCGAGTCTGAGAGTAGGGGCAACTACTCTGAAGATGACAGGACTCAATAGGATACCCATTCTGGTTTGATTGTTAACTGCCTTTGAAGTCCTATAATGTCTCCAATGTTTAGATTTTATAAATGGTGTAAAGCAATGCTAAGTTTATATTATATTCAACAACATAGACAATTTTATTGAAAATAACAAGAGACATCATAGTGACTACCGTAGATCACCTAGTGTTGTGTTTTTGTATGTTCTTTTCATTTAGTGTTTCTCTAGGAATTTGTATTGCTGACTTGTTTTGATTGGTTTCTCCCGCTAATACAGAAAGGCTAGGTATATGTGTAGAGACTTATACATGTGTAGAACTTCTAAGTAGTTTATGAGAATGGATTATGTTTATTGTAAAGGAAAAAAAAGGAAAAGAGAGTATTCTAAAGGATATAACTGCATGTATGGTTGAGTGTGTGGAATTAATAACCATGTCGCTAAAGTTTTAGTTGGATGGATGAGCAAAATTGACTGCAGTCTTACTGTTTGGATGTCCACTTTGTGGACTTTACTTTTGTAACTTGAACAACTGCATCTAAGAGGAAAGTATGTAATTATCAACTAGTGATTTTTTTACTGGTTACTATTTTTGTTTTGTTTTTTAGATTTTGTATTGTTTCTACCCTCTGTTTCAAAATTTTTTCTTTAAATAAAAAATTTTTTTTTAAAAAAAGCAAGAGGAGGAAAAGAAAGTGCTCTAAAAGAGATAACTGTATGTATACTTAAGGGTGTGGGACTGATAACCATGTTACTGTTTTTGTTGGGATGGTGAACAGAACTGTGTGCAGCCTCACTGTCTGAATGCCCACTTTGTATGCTTTAATTTTGTAACTTGAACAACTATATCCAAGAAGACAATATGTAACATCAAATAGTGATTTCTTACTGTTTATTTTTTTTGAAATTCTATATTGTTTCTACCCTTTTTTCTATTTTGCTTCCCCCCTCTTTAAATAAAATTAAAAACTGTAAAAAAAAAAAAAAAAAAAAAAAACAGTTACCAGCCCAATTATTTGACTACAGGATGGCCAAAAATCACGTATTTTTTCATTAATTTTTATAATGGGAAATATAAAATCTAAAATTTTATCAAATTTATTCAAAGATTTTTCCACATACGGCATCTTTGAAAACATTCGATACACAAGGCAGCATTGCAATCTGGACAGCAGTAACCAGTCTCCATCCAAATTCTTTTTGCACTGCTGTCTTTCTGTCAGCAGCACCCTTCACACTATTGTGCTGGCCTTTTAACTTCAATACAGTGTCTACCCACGAAAGATAATAGTGAAGACATCAGTGATGACAGTCCTGGCTGTGCTTCGCTATCCTGTATTTTTCAGTTATCTGGTCTGCTAGGCTTAATCTAAATTGTAAATGACTTTTTAAACCCCTTGTTTTGAATAAATAGCAAGCAAGTTCCACAGTGTTTGGTCTAGAAGGTGCGTAGATATTTTATAATAATATTTTTCCTCACTTTATCATTACAGGATAGCTTGCTGGATACTGGACAACTCTGTCAACGTCACCACAGAATTCTTATAATCCTAGACCACTATTGGAATTTTTTTTAGTTTTGTTTCTCCTTTCAAGCCCCATCATTTCTGTGTTATGAATAGTTAACGACGAGATGTCTTCTCTGTCTCTCCATTTAATGCATACTCTTCCTCTCTTATATGCTGACATTTCTCCCTTTGTCAGTTTTTCCTTTTGCAGATCTTTTGGCACTGCCTTCCTCTTCCCAAACTCCCATTTTGTTTTTTGGGGTTTTAATTTTTTGGGTTTTTTGGGGGTTTTTTTAAGAGAAAAAAGTACAGAAAAATTAGAAAGTAAATTAGCAAACAAACAAAAAAGCAACAGCAACAAAAGCCAAACAATGACAATGACAACTAAATAGTGATACAGGATTTCAAAACAATTTAACAATGGTTGTTATAGTACATATTGTTATCTTTGGAATAGCTGCTCAGCTTACCAGATACAGGCATGCAAAACTGATCAAACACTGTGATTTCCCTTTAAGCCATTTCTTTCCCTTTCACTGTATCAATTGTAACTTTGGGATTTTACTCTCAGTTTCTTACCCTAGCAAGACAATACGTGTTTTCACATGAGTCTGATTGATTTCACTTAAGAGCATTGTCTCAAACTGCATCCTTTTACCTATAAAAGCTTTGAATTTGTCCTTCTTTGTAGCTGAGTAGTACTCCATTGTTTAAAAATACCACATCTTTTTTATCCACTCCTCAGCTGATGGACATTTAGGTTGTTTCCGAGATCCAGCTATTACAAATTGTGCTGCTATAAACATGGGTGCACACATATCACTGTGGTACAATGTTTTCAGTTCTTCTGGGAAAATATCCAGAAGGGGAATAGCTGCATCTAATGGGACCTCTAATTCTAGTTTTTTGAGGAATCTCCACATTGATTTCCACAGTGGTTGCACCAGTCTACACTCCCACCAGCAATGTAGAAGGTTCCTTTTTCCCCACAGTCCCTCCAACATTTGTTAGTCATTGATTTCTTGACGTTAGCCATTCTTTCTGGAGTGAGATGGTTTCTTAGTGTTGTTTTAATTTGCATTTCTTGAATGACCAGTGATGTTAAAAATTTTTTTCATATGATTTGCCATCTGTATTTCTTCATCTGAGAAGTGTGTATTCATCTCAGACGCCCATTTTTGGATTGGGTCTTTAAATTTGGGAAGCCTGATTTTTTTCAATTCTTTATATATTCTAGATAGAAGCCATCTGTCAGAGTGACAGGTGGCAAAACACTTTTCCTAATCCATAGGTTTTCTTTTCACTGTTAAGGATATCTTTGAATGTGAAAACATTTTTTTAAAAGATGGGATCCCATTTTATTGATTCTTCGAAGTATTTCCTGTGCAATTTGGTTTTTGTTCATGAACTGTCTGCCTACCCCTTTGTCTTCTAGTAGATTTAGTATTTCGGTCTTAATATTTAGAACAGGTCCATTTTGTATTGCAAAACAATGTCACTGAGTTTTGGAGAAGTATAAAAATTACAAGATTGCAGGTTATTTTTTCACAGATAAACATGAATTAGTAAAAGAACATAACCAGAACTTATTATTAGATTTCACTAGAAATGAACATCAAAGGGGAATATAACTTCTAAATAAAAAAGTGTGGAAAAAGTAGTTGATACAAAACAAATAAGCCTGCAAATGAGAACGGACTGGTTGAAATAACACTGTTTCAAGTGGCTTGGAATAGTCAGTATGGAAATAAACTCCCCGGCCTGCCAGAGTGATGCTCAGGGTAAACTGCTAAGTGGTTAATCATGGAGACAACAGACAGATGCCAGAGGTGTGTGAACCAAGGAAGTGATGCTTCTGGAAAGTTAATCTTGGGTTTTGAACAGGATAAACTAGAGGTGAGAAAGGCAGAGAGAGAAATCTCCCTATCCAAAGATGCCTTTCATGCTTTGCTGATAAATAACCAGTTTGGAAACAGAGAATGAAATAAAATCACTCAGTTTTGCCTTGGCTTGAACTGCCTTGGCTGTCACTGTCCTTTGGCATCAGACACTGAGCATAGGGTAGCTCCCTACGCTCAGCACCCCTCATCATCCACCACCTCCTGCATCCCCTCCTGCCACTGGTTACACCCACAAACACGATCCAGGCCCCCAGTCCACCACACAAGGAGGCAGAAATCACATGACTCTCAGGGAAATTAATGTTTCAATTTACAGAATTCCAAGAAAAACCTCTACTGGGGTTGGAGACTCAAGACACTTATCTACCAAGGCTTAGAAGCATTGTACGGGATCCATGGACATTTGAGAAAGCCTTTCTGTAAAAGCAAACCTTTGCAAACAACTTAAAGTTCCACCAGGAGGGGCTCTTAATAGTGGGCTATGATTACACTGAAGATATTGTCTAATTTGGAAAGACCTCCGAGAAATAGTGTTTGGTGAAAGGAAAAGAAAAAAAAAAACAGTCAGAAGTTCACCTTGGGCGTAGCAATATGAGTTCAAGGCCACCCTGCCACCACCATTAAATACTGTAAACTCTGACAAATTATCAAAAAATCAACTACTTAGGATCTTGAGGAATAGAAACAAGCACACAAATTGAGGAATAGAGGAATCAGTACCTGAAGCAGCAACTGGCACTAAGTAAGTTTCATGGTTTTGTTGTTGCTGCTGCTGCTGTTTTTCTGCTGAAAACAGGCCACAGTTGAAGCCTCGCATAGCATGGGTAGGTAAAACACGGTGAAAAAAACTGTGGTCTTTCTGGTTTCAGGAACAAGGAAAATAAGTCAAAATATCTGCGGTGGCTACAGCATGAAGAGGAATCTCAAAGAAGAAAATGAAAAGGGGATCCCCTGATTCTGAACATGAACTCTGGGCGAGTCCCTGCCTGACCACTAAACCATCCTGCATGGGACAAACTCAAAGCAGGGCAGGAAGCTTCCTGAAAGAACTGAACCAACACTTGAACCCACAGAAGACAAGACAAAGTTCAAGGTCAGTCCTTGAGTATGGGTTAATTGTCTGCTAACAGAAACCATCAATTTTCTTCAGAAAAATATGAAATCACTAAGGTTCTAAAACATAGCAATCACAATTTCCAGGACATAATTCCAAATTATTCATTTACAAAATGTGATCTATTTAGAAAATGTGATCAATTCCAAAAAGAAAAGATAATCAACAAATGCCTCCAATAAGGTGATCTAGATGTTAGAAAAGATGATCTAGATGACTTCAAAGTACAAGTTATTACCATACTCTTTGAGATCAGAGAAAATGCGATGTAATTTTAAAACAAAGACAGGGAATCTCAGCAGGGAAATGGAAGACAAAAACAGGAAACAAAAAAAATTTAGAATGGAAAAGTAGGATATCCAAAAGTAAAATTTCACCAGACAAGTTATTAGGAGAACAGAGATAACAAAGAAAAAGTGAGCTTGAGGACAGATAAGTATGCATTAGCCAAAAGAGGGGAATAAAGGTATTAAAAGTAAACATCAACAGAGATAAATAGTCTGTATTAGAAGATTTGATGTTGTTGAGATATCTTTTGGTTTGGTTGGTTTTGCTTTTTGTCTTTCAAGACAGAGTCTCACCCTGTAGTTCTGTAGCTAAGCTTAAACTCATAATTGTTTCACCTCAGCCTCCTGAGTAACTGCTATTACAGGTGAGTTGCTAAGAAATCTATTTGGGGGATCCCAAAGCAATCAAGTTATTGTCTGGGTATAATAACCGATTCTAAAAGTTGTAAGGAAGGACATCACATCTAGAATAGCCAAAACAATACTGAAGAACATCAAAACAAAAGGATTCACACTATCTTATTTCAAAATTATTCTACAACACAGTGTATTAGACAAATTAGATACTGAGGTCACTGACACAGAAAAAGAACCCAGAAATAGCCCCACACAAATATAGACAACTGAGTTTTGGCAAAGTTACAAAAGAAACCCCACTGAAACATAACAGCCTTTCTGATAAATGGTGCATACAAACACACACAAAGAGAATAGACCAACACCTTATATTTTAGACAAAATTAAACAGACACAAACCTAAATTTAAAATGAAAAATAAAAAAATTATTAGAAAACACAGGAGAAAAACCTGCAAAACCTTAGATCTGCAATGGGTTTTTAGGTATGCACCCAAAACGCAATCCATGCAAGAAAAAAATAACTAAATACATTAAATTTTTTTAAGACAAGGTCTTTGCAATTCAGGTTAGTCTTGAACTTGCTTATGTAGCCAAGGGTGGCTTCAAACTCACGGTGATCCTCCTGCCTCAGCCTCCCAAGTGATGGAATTACATTACATTTTATTAGAGTTTTAAACATTTCTCTGTGAAAGATACTGTTATGAGAACAAAAAAACACAGATTAGTAGAAAATCTTTGCAAAGTACCTATGTGCTCTTAGATTGGTAACCAAAATATTCAAACAACTCTTAGAACACAACAGTAAGAACACAAACAACTCCATTTTAAAATGGGTAAAAAAAAATTGAGCAGTCACCAAAGAAAATATACAGAAGGCAAATAAACATGAGAAGTTGTTCAATATTATTTGTCATCAGTGACACATAAATTAAAATAGCAAGATACTACTGCATACCTATTAGAACAGCAGAAAGTCAGAGCACTCTGAACAACAGAAACTGTCTTGCTAACTGCTCATGGAAATGCAAAATGGTAGAGCTACTTTGGAAGACAGTCTGGCATTTTCTCATGAATATTATTCTATGTATATTATCAAAATGATTTCAAAACTTATGTCCAAAGAAAAATCTGCACACCAGTGTTGATGGCTTTATTCATAAATACTAAAAATTGGAATCAACCAAGAAGTTCCTCAGTGGGTGAATGAATAAACAAATGATAGCATATCACTGTAAAATAGTACTCAGCAAAAGAAAGAAAGAGGAGGAGGAAGAGGAGGAAAAGGAGAATGCGATACCAAGCTATAAAAAACCCGAGATTGGGCTGAGGATTTAGCTCAGAGGCAAAAATGCCTGTCTGGCAAGTACAAGGTCCTGAATTCAATTCCCAGGACCAAAAAAAAAAAAAAAAAAAAGATGATTTTTAATGACAAGAGCAGGCAGGAGAGGACAGAGGTCCCTCGCCAGTGTGCTTTGGAGGAACCGTGGCCAACAGGGAAGGGGGCTGGGACCTGCACTGTAACCTGTGTGAGGAAGCCAGGGCCATGACAGGAGATAGAGGTGGGAGGAGGCCCCCAGCCCAGAACCCTGAGAGCACTGATCCAGGAGAAGGAAAAATAAGGGTAATTGAGGGTGGCAAACACACATCAGACATGGCTTCAATGGACATTAAGAGACATCTTCGGGACCTTGTAGACGAGCTCAAATCTGAAATATTAAATCAGGTAAAGCAGGATATGAGTAGAGTAATAAATGCTCTCAGGGAGCATCTCTCAGGATGATACAGACGGAAGAAGGGAGGAACACAAAAAAAGGAGAGAAACATTCGATAAAGAATATAAAGAAAATATAGAATACATGAAGCAGATTCAAAGAGACTATCAGGAAATTAAAAACTCCATTGAAAGCTGGCAAAACTCCTTAAAAGAAACTAAGGATAGACTATCAAAATTTGAAGACAAGTTGGCAGTGTGTGATGATGAAAGGAAAGATCTCTTAAAAATAACAAGGAAACAGGCAGTAGCAATACAAAGGCTAGAAGATGACAAGAGAATCTACAATTTAAGAATAAGAAACTTGAATGAAGAAGCAGGAATACATACAGGCGAATTACAAAGGCTATTCATGGAAATAATTAAGGAAAACTTCCCAAGCATGGGAAAAGAAAATGACATTCGGTTGTGTGAGGCATACAGAACCCCAGCTACTTACAACCAAAACAGATCTACACCCAGACATATAATAATCAAGATGCCAGAAATTCATTATAAAAAAAGAATATTAAAAGCTGTCAGAGAAAAGAAACAGATTACCTACAAAGGTAAGCCCATCAGTATCATGGCTGACTTCTCAACACAGACCATCAGATCAAGAGGAGCTTGGAGTGAAGTATTCAAAGCCCTGAAAGAGAATAACCTCCAGCCCAGATTGATGTACCCTGAAAAACTGTCACTAGAAGTTGATGGAGAAACAAGATGCTTCCATGACAAAGAGGAACTGGGCGAGTTTGTGACCACCAATCCAACCCTGCAGAGAATACTGAAGGACATTCTAGAGAGAGAGAAAAAAAAAACCAGGATTTTAGGAACAGTGGCAGAAAGGCCTCAATGAGTGGGGCAGGCAGTAAAATGAAGGAGAAAAGTAGACAAACAAAGGCAGAAAAATAGCATAGCAGAAATGAGGCAGAGAAGGATAACTAGAAACTCTAACATAGATGGCCTTGATACGCTATATTGTTAATAGTGCACCAGGATTTAAAACCCACATTACTCACACTACTCTGCTTAGATGTATTATATTCTGTTCCAATCATTCTACCTGTACTAGATTTGAGGGCACAGACAGTAATCCTGAAAATAACAGGATATAGTATGGTAACCACCCTTAATTTCCTATTAACTTAATCTAAAGCTCTGTAAACCTACACTGTTTTACCATGACTGATCATAATTGAATCTGGTTTGTTCGATAGCGGTTTTGTATTGATAGATTTTATTCAAAGCTGTTATGATTGATAGTATCAAGTCTGAGAGTATAGGCAACTGCACTTAAGATGACAAGATCCACTAGAATATCCTATATGGTTTGATTATTACCTGCCTTTGAAGTTTTATACTGTCTACAATGTTTTATTTTTACTACTATTATTATTTACTGATATGCTCAATTATACTGCTATATTCAATTATGCCTGATGAGGTAGACATTCTATTGAAGATAATAAGAAACAATACAGTAATCATTGTAGATCACCTTGTACTATGGTTTTATACGACTTTTTGGTTTCATGTTTTTATAGGAATTTGTTTTGTTTTGTCTTGCTAAGTTTTGTTCTTCCCTCTAATACAGAAAGAATAGAAATACATGCAGAGATTCATGCATGCGTAGCTGTTTACACTCTCACTGTTTGACTATCTACTTTGTATGCTTTAATTTTGTAACTTGAGCAACTATTTCTAAGAGGACAATATGTAATTTATCAACTAGTGATTTCTTATTGTTTACTTTTTTTTGGAATTCTGTATTATCTTTACCCTTTATATGCTTTTTTTCTCTTTAAATTAAAAAAAATGAGTCTTTAAATCCTCAGACATGATATTTTTTTAGGTACTATTTACTTTATCTCAGTAAGATTTTAAAGCTTTAAGTTTGTAGAAATACATGTAGAGACTCATGCATGTGTAGCTGTTTACAGTCTCACTGTTTGAATATCTACTTTGTATGCTTTAATTTTGTAACTTGAAAAACTATTTCTAAAAGGACAATATGTAATTTATCAACTAGTGATTTCTTATTGTTTATATTTTTTTCTGTATTATCTCTACCCTTTACGTTTTTTTCTCTTTAAATAAATTTTTTTAAATAATAAATAAATAAATATAAAAACCCGAGATGACTCTTACATGCAAAAATTGCGGAGTGAAAGAAGCCAGCCTGAAAAGGCTACTGGCCATGTGACTGTATACATGGACATCCTAGAAAGAGCAAGCAGATAGAGACAGTAAATACAGCAACTATTCACAAAGTGGTGTGAAGAAGGAGAACTGAACAGGTGAAGCACTGGGTATTATTCGGGACTGATGAAACTATTTTGTATGTTTCTGCATTTGACAAATGCATGAGAGATGGCATCTGTCAAAATCCATAGAACTTTACAGCAAAATTGAGTGAAAATTAATGTATAGATTTTTAAAAATGGAACAGAATCCATAGTGATGAAAAAACTTAATTCTATTACGAATGCCTGAAGCGACCTCACTGCACGGGTGGGAGACAAAGGAGCTGATGGAAGTAACTTTGAAGCTGGATATAGACCATCAGACTAAAGGCAAAGGGAACCATGCCTAAGCACCGTGCTGGGATGAGGGAGTCATTTCCCATGACCCATGTGGTCACAGTCCTACAGCCAGCGCTTGTGTGCACTACAGCTAAGCAGCAAAGTAAATGGAGAGCAGATGGCTAGAGCCAGGGTCCTCACTGTTGCAGCAGGTTATGGAAAAGCAGATGCAAAGTCTAGAATGATCCCTGTGGCAATGAATCAGAGTTCAGGCTTTATGTGAATTCATGGTTAGTGAAATACAACCATGTTATACAAATAAATGAAAAGGTATGCATGTGTATACACCCAGGTTAGTAACCACACATACATTTCCCTGCTCTATCAACTGAGAAAGCCTAGAAGTAGCAACATCCCAATAGCAAAGAAAACAGCTGCCACCCAAATTCCGGTTTCTCTAAGAGTTCTTCAAAGAAAGAAACTGAGGCTCCTTGGCAAAATGATGGATTCTAGGCCTGGGGCAGGGAGAGATGAGATGAGCCTGGAGCACCTTGTAGTCCCAGAAAGTAAGAAGAATTGCAGGCACACCACCCCTGTGCACGCGTGCACGCACACACACACACACACACACACACACAGTGATAGAGCTCTATCAAAGGCAAACAGGAGCCAACTGGAAGAGTTCCTAACAGCCAAAGCTGAAACAATGTATGCAACAAAATATATGTAGTATTAGACCATAATCAAAGGCTAAATGAGATGTCCATGAGCATATACAGATATTAAGAAGTGATTAAATAAATAAATGGAGGTGAAGGAATAAATTTTCCACACCAAAGAATTTCAAATAACTTACGTAGCTACTCCGCCTAACCTGCAATTCTCAGATTTAATTATGGGCTTCTCCTACTAAGGGGAGTGGGTGGGAGGAGTAAATTGGATGAAACTTGACAAATACTACCTTAGCCATATAAGTCAGTGACGTGGACAGTAAAGAGATGGACAGGGCACATGCTCAGCCGCAAAGGTGTTTGAAGATGACACACGCCCTCCTCCACGGCAATATTTGTAAACTCTGCTACATATGGCGGTCTAGCCCCTCCATGGAGTCCAGGAAAGTCTGTTGGAAGCTCCACTCTCAAATCATGGACACTACATTAATGTCTAGAGGGTGTGGGATTTAGTTCAGCAATTCAAGCACTTGCCTGGTAAGCACGAGGTTGTGAGTTTGATCCCTGATACGGCAAAAAAAAAAGAAGAAGAAGAAGAAGAAGAAGAAGAAGAAGAAGAAGAAGAAGAAGAAGTAGAAACTATCATGAAGATGAAGTTGAAGTTCAACTTGAAGTTGCAGTTAGGATAAAGTCCAGCTTATGAGCTACGACACCCGTGCTTGTGTTTCACACAGATATTTCTATCTGCTGCACAGTGAGATCCACAGGTGAATCATCAATGTTACTCACTGGAACTTTCTAATCATACTCTGAGGATCCCACAGTGGTAGAAGGAGAGAGAGTTCTTCCTCTGACCATGGTGTCTTCTTCCTCTAACCCTCCCACCCTCAGCTCCTAGGCCCCCCTAATTCACACATTCCCAGCAGCTGGTAACTCATTACCATCCCTGGTCCTTCTGCAACACAATTGGCAAATTTCCAAATATGAGCAAACCCAACCATACCCTTCCCCTAACTCTGTGCTCAGGTACAAACCTCATCTTCACATTGCCTGGTACTGCCATGAATACAAGTTAAATAAAAGCACCTATGATGATCTCCACACCCTCTTCCTTCTTGCTTCTCTCTTCCCTACTCTATCATCTTAAAAAATTGTTTAGAATGAGCCTTGTTATGGTTTGGATTTTACACATGTCCCAAAGGCTACGTGTTAAAGGCTTGGTTACCACCCTGTCGTACCGTTCGGAGGTGGTGGACCTTTAGGAGGCGAGGCCTAATGGAAGGGAGTTAGGTCTTTAGGAAAGGCACTTGAAGAGGCTCTGAGGGCCCCAGTCCCTTCTTTCCTTCTCTGTGCTTCCTGGCTGTCATGTGGTGAGCAGCACTATCCCAGTATGCACTCCCCACCATGATGTTCTGCCTCACCACAGGCCCAACATCAGTGGAGCCAGCTGGCCATGAACTGAAGCCTCTAAAACCATGAGCCAAAATCAATCTTCCCTAAGCTGATTTTCTCAGGTATTTTGTTACAGCAGTGGAAACCTGACTAAAGCTGAACCAAGTCTCCTCTTCTTAGATTTCTCCACGGCCATAGATTCCCTTCCTCAACCTTGACTGTGCCTCTGTGTTCCAGTTCAGGACAGAAGTTATCAACTGCCACAGCCTCAACATTCTTGACTCTACTTGAAAATTCCTTCACAGCCATTCCACTCCAGATTTCTTGCTAAACTGCTTCTAAGGATGAAATAATGCTTTGGTTTTAGGCTCAGTCTTCTACCTGTGCTTAACCTCATGTCTTATATTTCCCTGTAACCCTCTCTTCAGTCAACTTCCCTCTCCCTGGTAGCATTAATCTCTCTCTCTCTCTTTTTTTTTTCCTTTTTCCCTCTTGACTCTGGCATGTTCAGATCACCCCTCCTCCTAAACCTCTATTTCTGAGCCTCACCAGCATTCACACTCCTATTCCAATAACCCCCATCCTTTGTTGAAGACATGGGCACAGGTTATGGTCCCATATAGCTCTGAGTTCAAATCTAGGTAACATCAGAAAATAACCAGTAGCTCACCAAATATAAGAGCCTATGTAACCGCATCAAATCCTCAAGAGATGGGGTTGACATTCCATTTACAAAAGAGACATCTGGCCACTTACATGCCTGGGAGGCCTCTGTTCCAGCTGAGATGAATAAACCAGAGGATCTGTCAGGTCATATGTACAGAGGGGGTCGTGTCTCAGGAAAAACCATACTTCAGCTGAATTCCTTCCCTTGTTTTTTTATTTTATTTTATTTTATTTACTTTTAGAATGGAGCACGAGCAGATAGTATACTTTTTGTACTGAGTTCCTTCAGCAATTTGATGTTCAGAATCATGCTGCAGCTCTGACTAAAGCATCCTTGAAATGAAGAAGTCATGTTGGGAGCAGAAGTCGCATTTGGCTGACAAGATCAGTTCTTTTTAAGAAAAGTCAGGAGGGTGGATTGCAGCAAAGCTTGGCAGAGAAGGAAAACATGAGGAGGCAGGAGCACTGCAGCAACCAGCCCCTGAGCACCTCCCACCACGGCAGCTATTTATTCAAGCATGAAAACTGGGACATTGTTCTCACAACGCTAATTAGACAAACAAATGAGATATGCAAATATTGTTTAAAAGTCTACTCGCTCCAACATGATCATCAGATGAAAGTTAATAAAGAAAACATGACCCAATCGGACCACCCCAGAGCCAGTATCCACCGCGCTGACTACTTGACCTGAGATATTCCTGGAAACCCAAGTCAAGTTCAAGTCTCCTGCCGCCGCCACAATTTTAGAGATAGGTGGGATGACGCATGAGGAATATCACATGCTCTGGGCCAGCCCAAAGGTCAGAGGAAGCACAGTCACCAAAGCAAGAAGCATGGGAGTTTCCAGAACTCCAAGATGAGGGTCTGGTACGTCCATCGCTTCTTCTCCAGTGCAGCCTCAAACGAGGGGTCACTGACAAGAAGGGTTCTGCAGGAACCCTTTGGTCTTTCAGGGGCAGGGCTGGGTGTGACACTGCAGTGTGTCCTTTGTGAAGTGTGTGCCTGGCCAAGCTGCCTTGCATTTTGAGCCGCCATCTACCATCTGTAAAGCAAGAATCATGATAGAGCTGCAGGGGCTCTGAATGGGAACCGGTATAGAGCGTCCAGAGCCTGACCCGTGGAAGGTCACTGAAGCTCCCTCCCTTTCCCCTAATTTCATCAGAACAAAGATGCTTGTGCTGGGCTGACCACAGAGCTGACCTCAGTCCACAAATATTTCCTGAAGGCCTCCTGCATGCCTGGCATGGTGTAAACTCACTGCTCTTGAGTAATTCCTGGAGAAAAAAGGCAGACAATCGACACCAGGATGGAATAAGCAAGGCACGGGGAGAGCTCTGTGTGGCAGTGACAATCACAAAGGGGGGGAGGTTTGCTGGGGGCACAACATCTATACTGAGGTTAAAACCAGGGAATCAGAGAGGAGGAGTTAGGCAGAGCCACAGGCAGAGAGGCCCGGCTTTGCAGAGCGCAAAGGTGACAGGGGTAGCCCTCTCGAGCAACTGCATCAGAATCTGTGTTGCTGGAGTTGGGGATCAATTTCTCGCATCCAGCTAGACTTCCTTTCAGCCCAGCTCAGTTTGGGGGCAGGGCTACTCCCTGAAGCTTTAATCCTATTACACAGCCGCTTTTTGAGAACAGAAACTATCCTTGGACCTTTGTGTCATCCACCCAAAATAGCACTCCAGTCACACTGGCAATGTCGTCAGACCCAGGAGGCTCAGCCCTGAGCACTCTGCAAGGGTAGCCAAGGAGCAAGCGAACTCTGAAGGA
This sequence comes from Hydrochoerus hydrochaeris, assembly GCA_004027455.1. Classification (NCBI taxonomy): domain Eukaryota; kingdom Metazoa; phylum Chordata; class Mammalia; order Rodentia; family Hydrochaeridae; genus Hydrochoerus; species Hydrochoerus hydrochaeris. The sequence goes on from PVLA01005485.1 coordinate 14,804, forward strand.
AATAAAATCAAACAGAACCATGCACACACCTGCCCTGGCTGAAAATACTCCGGGGTAGGCAATTCTCGAAAGAATAACACAAAGGTCTAGATACCTAAATAAGAAATGGAAAATGTTGGTTTCTATGTTTTTAAAGATTCACCTCAGGATGTCAGGGCTCTTGATAGATTTAAAACAACACCAAATAAGAGCAGGAAGTGTAGCTCAGTGGTTGGGTGCTTCCCTAGCACATGCAGTGCTCTGAGTTTGATCCCCAGCACCTTTAATTACACAAAGTTATTAATTTAATTAAATGCCACCAAATGTCCCAATCCCCACAGCACTACAATCTGGACTGATTTATTCTCCACCAAATAAACATTCCCCAAATCCAACCTTAGACACACTTGTCCACATCATCTTGGTGGTGTTAGATTAGAAAACATCCTCATAGAAGGGGCCGTCCTTGGGGCCAAACTTCAGTACCTGCTCCTCGAGGAAGAAGAAAGAGGGGAAAGGGCAGAGTGGTTCCACAAAAGCCCAAGCCTGGCTCTCAAATGCCTCAGTAAGATGAGTCATTCCATAGCTGTCTGTAGAATGAATCAAGGAAGAAGACCAAAATAAGCAACCAATCGAGGGAAATGCTGTAATTCAAACAATGAGTATGCAGAAGGTATCCCTAGACAAGTTCAAGCCAGAAGGTCACCAAGGCCAGACCCACTGACACGCTTGATTCCTCATGTCCAATAAGCACCAGGGCTCTCTCTGTATTCTGGTCCCCATGCATGTATTGTATTCTTTCTCTACCCTTTCTACAATGATGCATATTATGTCTTGCTTAGATCAACATCATAATCCCAATTACCAACTCTACATCCTCTCTATCCTCCAACCAACTACCAAAGCAGTTAGTCAAAAATACATGTCCAGACCCCTCCTCTCAGACCCAAAGCACATTGGCGGGCTGGTAAGAGAGTTGGTGAGCCCTCCCCTCCACCTGGAGGACCCCAAGTGGGACTGCAAGACACCCAGTGACATAGTTTGGCCCCAGCCAGGGTGCACACCATGGACAGGTGTGTCTGGTGGTCTGGAAAAGTCTGAAGCAGCAGTAACAATATGAACCAAGGGTTGGTTCACATCAATACTCCTAGGCTAGTCAGCCCAGGAAGAATCCAGGACTCACTCAACTGGCCCCAGAAGGAACTCAGGTGATTGATCCCTCCCCTATGCTGTGGGACTCAGCAGCTGGGTGAACACCAGCCACACAGGAAGACCCTGATTAAGACACACACAACAGACAGGTGAGGCTAGCTGGGCCTGGGAGGAATACAAGAAGAAGCAAATTTGCCATTCCTGTAAGCTGTACAAGCCATGTGGGTCCCAGGAAGTGAGAAGCCAGTTAGACCTCCTACGAGCCAACCAGCCCATAGGCAGAGAATCAAACCCTTCCCTCCTACTACCGTAAGCAGCTGGCTGGTTCAAAGGACAGGGTGAGTTGATAGCAATGGAGGCCCAGAAACAACTAAGCATTTGTATTGTCTTATTGACTCTGCAGACCTAAGGCCAGTAATCTGACCATCTATTAGGATGATAACAGTACACAATATAGAAAATATAGGGGATTTATTTTTGCCTTGTTTCTAAAATCCAATACTATTTTCACTACTTAGTTTTGTTTCAATTTACTGTTTTTTTAACTTAATGTTCTGTTTTGATTGGTTATATTCTGTTTTGTTTTATTTGATTTTACTATGTCTGGTGCTATGGACAACTATTGTGAAGACAACAAGAGATATTATGGCAGCCATTGTAGATTTCCTATTATCCTGTTCTGAAGTTCTGTATCACTTTCACTGATTTGTTTGGATTGGCTTTATTCTGTTTTACTTTGTTAGGTTTTATTCTTTAAAATTAAAAAAAACAAACTGGGGCAACCTTCTCTGGACCCCCTTCTGTTTCTCTTCAGACAGAAGCTTTCTTTCTCTTAATAAATATATTCTGCTCAAAAAAAAAAAAAAAAACTTACCAACAAAGAAAAGTCCAGGTCCTGATGGATTCATGGTTGAGTTCCACAAGAAATTTGGAGAAGATTTAACACCAATACTCCTCAAACTCTTTAATGAAACTGAAGGAAGCAATTCTCCCTAACTCATTTCTGGAGGCAAGTATTCCTCTCATACCAAAACCAGAGAAAGATCCAACCAAAAAAGAGAACTACAGGCCAACCTCCCTAGATGCAAAAGTCCTCAATAAAACACTGGCAAACAGTATGCAGCAAATTTTTAAGAAGATTACACACCATGACCAAGTGGAATTCATCCCAGAAATGCAAGGATGGTTCAACATACACAAATCAATAAATGTAATGCAATGCATCATATCAACAGAGCCAAAGACAAAAATCACATGATCATCTCAATTAATGCAGAAAAAGCTTTTGGTAAAATCCAACATTAATTCATGATTAAAAAAAAACTACAGAAAATCAAAATATATGATCTCTACCTTAATCATACCATCTATGACAAACCAACAGCCAACATCATACTAAATGGACAAAAACTGAAAGCTTTTACTCTAAAATCAGGAAAAAGACAAAGATGTCCATTATCACCATTCCTTTTCAATATAGTTGTGGAAACCTTAGCCAGAGAAATTAGGAGCAAGAAATAAAAGGAATAACAGTAGGAAAAGAACGTAAATTATTATTTGCAGATGACATGATACTCTACATAGAAGACCCCAAAAACTCCACCAAAAGACTGTTAGAGTTAATAAGTAAATTCAGCAGCATAGTTGGATACAAAGCACTTGAAAATCAATAGCATTCCTGTAAACATGCAACAAACTCACTAAGAGAAAAAATAGGGAAACAACACTTTTCACAATAGCATCCAAAAAAGTGAAATATTTAGGAGCCAATTTAATTAAGGATGTAAAAGATCCATATATTAAAAACTACAGTACTCTGAAAAAGGAGATTGAAGAGGGTATCAGAAAATGCAAAAATATTCCTTGCTCATGAACAGGAAGACCTAACATTGTGAAAATGGCCATATTCCCAAAACTGTTACACAAATTTAATGCAATACTGATCACAATGCCATCAGCATACCTCACAGATCTAGAGAAAAAATTCCTAAAACTCATTTGGAAACAGAAGAGACCTAGAATAGCAAAGGGAAGCCTGAGCAACAAAGGCAAGGCAAGAGGCAGCACAATCCCTGACTTGAAATTATACTACAAAGCTACTGTGATACAATCAGCATGGTACTTGCAAAAAAACAGACCTGAGGATCATGGAACAAATTAGAAGATGCAGACACAAGTACAAAGATGCTCAGCCATCTTATCTTTGACAAAGGGGCCAAACACATTGACTGGAAGAAAGATAGCCTCTTTAATAAATGGTGCTGGAAAATTGGCTTTGCACTTGCCAAAGAGTAAAAGTAGACCCATGTCTATCACCATTTAATAAACTAAATTCAAAGTGGATCTATGATCTAAATATTAAAACAGAAACACTAAATCTACTGGAAGACAAGGTAGGTAGAAATCTTGAAGACATAGAGGCAGGCAGAAAGTTCATGAGCCAAACCCAAACTGCATGAGAAGTACAGGGAAGGGGGCTGGGACCTACACTGTAACCTGTGTGGAGGAAGCCAAGGCCATGACAAGAGAGAGAGGCAGGAGGAGGCCCCCAGCCCAGAACCCAGGAACACTGAACCAGGAGAGGGAAAAACAAGGGAGACTGAGGGTGGCAAACACACAACATCAGACATGGCTTCTATGGACATTAAGAGATATCTTCGGAACCTTGTAGACGAGCTCAAACTGAAATATTAAATCAAGTAAAGCAAGATATGAGTAGGGTAATAAAAGAAATGCTCTCAGGAAGCATCTCTCAGGAAGATACAGATGGAAGAAGGGAGGAACACAAAAAAAGTCAATCTAAAGCTCTGTAAAACCTACACTGTTTTACCATGACTGATTGTAATTGAATTTGGTTTGTTGGATTGCTGTTTTATATTGATAGATTTTATTCAAAGCTATTGATTGATAATATCAAGTCTGAGATTATAGGCAACTGCACTTAAGATGACAAGATCCACTAGAATATCCACTCTGGTTTGATTATTACCTGCCTTTGAAGTTTTATACTGTCTACAATGTTTGATTTTTACTAATATTGTTATGTATTGCTATATTCAATTATACTGCTATATTCATTTATGCCTAATGATATAGGCAATTCTACTGAAGATAATAAGAAACAACACAGCAATCATTGTAGATCACCTTGTACTGTGGTTTTATAAGACTTTTTGATTTCATGTTTTTATAGGAATTTGTTTTGTTTTGTCTTACTAAGTTTTGTTTTTCCCTCTAATACAGAAAGAATAGAAATACATGTAGAGACTCATGTATGCATAGCTGTTTACACTCTCACTGTTTGCCTATCTACTTTGTATGCTTTAATTTTGTAACTTGAACAACTATTTCTAAGAGGACAATATGTAATTTATCAACTAGTGATTTCTTATTGTTTATCTTTTTTTCTGAAATTCTGTATTATCTCTACCCTTTACATGCTTTTTTTTCTCTTTAAATAAAAATTTTTTTAAAAATGCTGGCAGGACTGTAGGGAAAAAGGACCCTTCTACATTGTTGGTGGGTGTGTAGACCAGTGCAACCACTGTGTAAATCAGTGTAGAGATTCATCAGAAAACTAATGCTGGAGGTCCCATTCAATCCTGCTATTCCCCTTCTGGGTATCTTCCCAAAAAAACTGAAACATCATGCCACAGGGATTATATGTACACGCATGTTTATAGAAGCACAATTGGCACTAACAAAGTCTTTAAAACAACCCAAATGCCCATCAACTGAGGAATGGATTAAAAAGATGTGGTTTTTTTATACAGTGGAGTACCACTCAACTATAAAAAAGGAAATTTATAGGTAAATGAATGCAACTTAAGACCATGTTCATAAGTGAAATAAATCAAACTCACGTATAAACATCGTATTGTCTACCCGGTGTAAAATATTGAAAGAGTAAATAAGATCCAAAATGCACAATAGCTATTGTGAAAGTGAAAGGGCAAGAAATTGCTCAAAAGGAAAGAGTGACTGGGATGGAGGAAAGAAGGGAAAAATCACCTAGACACATAGATAGATAGATAGATAGATAGATAGATAGATAGATAGATAGATAATTATACTACTAATCTTTGTTCTCCAAAATGAACAGTTTGTGCTTTCATTGATCATTATTTCTACCTATATCTTGTAATCTGAGCAACTACTTCTAAGATAGCAGTATACAATATATTAGCTATTGTTAACCTTTTGTTTTGAAATTCTGTGTCATTTTTCATTTTTAAAAAAATGTACGCCTGGTCCTCCCCCTGCATGTGAGCTCCCTCCACATGAGCATGCTGCTTGTCTGTTATGGCCCCAGCTCACCTGCCTTTTGAGTCAGCTTTTCCCAATCACAACCCCCAAGCAAGTCATAGAAATCCAGGCCAAGTGAAGCCCTCTCTCCGTCCACAGCAGCACTACGCTGGCTCATTGCCTCTGTACATTCTGGTCCAGTCGGAATGTATTTTCCCTACTTTGCCAACCACCTCTTTCTCACCCTTCAAAACTCAGAGTAAGGACTTCAGAGGACTCTTCTCTAAATGGCTTAAGCTAAATTTAGTGGCCTTTTCTCGCATCCTGTTTTGAACTCCATGACATCACCTACCTCACACTGATTATAATTGATGGCTTCCACTCCCCCAGCTCTCCAGTCCTCTCCCCGTTCCCTTAATCAACCTCAACCAACCCTAGAGGAGAGAGAATTCAGGGAATAGAACTCTGAAAAACAATCTCCAGTTGATATCTGAACAGAGTAATTGCATCTAGAGAAGTATAACATACTACTGTAGAGAAGGAATAGACCAAAGAAAGAACTCTTAAAAGTTAAAAATAGGGCCAGGGATTTAGCTCAGTGGCTTAAGGGCCTGCCTGGCAAGCATGAAGTCATAAGTTTGATCCCCAGTACCAAAAAAAAAAAAAAGTTATAAATAATTGTGCACATAAAACTAATCAGAAATTTTTCAGAAAATAAAGCAATTCCTATAAGGAGAAATGAGAGGAAAAATATGAGGTAATCAAATCAAAAAAGTATATCCTCCAACCATTCTGAAAAAAAGAAAAAAGATTACCAAAAAGCCATTAGAAGAAAATTCTTCAGAATGAAAGCAGATACAAGTTTAAAATTGAGGGAGCCTACTGAGTGCCAAGCAGTCACAAAATTCACACACACTCACACACACACACACACACACAACAAATAGCTGATAGAGATAAAAAGCATGTATAGGGAAACACAGGACTTTCTATAAGCAGAACTCATGCAAGAAGACAAGAGAGCAGCACCTTTAAAATCTGAGGGAAAGTTATTTTCAACTTAGAAGTCACAGCTAAACCATCTGTCAAATTTGAGGGCAAAACATAGGTCACTTCAGACAAAGTATCACCATTGACACACACACTTCCTGAAGATATTACTCACATATATATTATTAAAAAACTGGAAGAAAACAAACTGAAAAGGTAATGGGGATTTTTAAAAAGTTAAACTATTCCCAGAAATCTAACAAAAAGAAAACTATCTAAATGATAATTAATCTAAATGATGCATTGGGCTTAGGAACAATTGCTTAAAATCCGAATATGAACTCAGTTGGCACCACTAGATCTTCAAGGAGAATCACGAATTCCAAATAGCAAACGAAAAGAGCCAGAGCTAGAAGATACTGCTACGGCGGTGAAGGTGTATGGGGTTTTTTGTTTGTTTGGTCCTCTCAACAAGGAAAAAGAAAAGTGGAAACTCCGGGAGAAATCGAAAACCTTGTAGAAAAACAAGCACTAAACAAACAGAAACATATAATTTTCAGTTACTTGTAGGATGTCAGAAGTGATTCCATTTGACTCAGCAGCTAAGAATATTGTTCTTCAAACTGTAACGGTGCTTGAACATTGGACCTAGAGAGGAAAAAATACTACCTTCACATCCTCTTCATAATGCAGTCAAAAGATGATGGTAACAAAAGAAAGAAAACATTTAAATGCTTCAACCTTAACAATGTGAAAATAAATGGGTAAGGAGAAAGAAGTGGGGAATGGATGGAAAGGAGTCAAGAAAAAGAGTTGCTACCATGGGAAATAGAGATTTGGGGATATTTAGAGGTAACCTGGAAATCCTTGGGAGAGGAAAAAAAAAAAACCAGTATAGAAGTCAAAAGTTGTGAAGGGAAAAAAATGTGAAAAGGGAAACAAGAGCAGGGTATTGTGTGAGTGAACTAAACTCATCTCTCATGGCAGAGATATAAAAATGTCTAAAATTAACAAATCAAAACATTCAGAACATACAACTATTCCGCTAACCTCCATTTTGCTCCTTTTCTTAGCACCTAGAAGGGCTTCATGGAGACACATTTAAATGGCCTAGTTCACTACTTAAAATTTATGCAAGGAAATGAGAACTTTTTTGGCTTATTAAATTTCACTGCAGTAGGCAGATATATTCTAAATCATTCCACTGGATTGAGCTAAAAAATGCACTGGACACACTCAATAAATATTGATTATAAATGGTCCTTTTCCAGTGTAAAAGTTAGACCAACCCACTTCCTTGCTCCTCCGGCTCCCAGGACACAGATGTGCAGGGCCACAGTGACATGCGGCCATCAGGCAAAGTTGGCAGTGCCACCAAAACATAAATAAGGTGCTAGGAGGCCTGGATTCCAGCCCAGCCACTAACCATTTAACATCTGCCAAGTCCCCATTTGGGTGGAATTCTGCAGCTTTTTAAATGTGAAGAACGAAATGTTTTCATCCTTGGCTCGGTTCGGTTAACCAAAGCACACACAAGAGCGTGCCAAAGCGATCCAGGTACAGCGGCAGCTCAGAGAGCACACGAGGCGCTCAACGGCCTCTGCCTCGAGGCCTACAGAAGCTGCTCTGCTGTCGGGTAGGGGCTGGACTGTCAGAATAGGGGGCCTTGCGGGCAGACCAAGGATGCATCCTTCTATACATCAGCTCTCCTATCGGAAAAATGGGGGTCATAAAGGGGTCCATCTCGCAGGACAACAGAGAGAGCTAAATGTGTGATTTTGTGTAAAATGTTCAAAATATTGTCCCCCAACAGGAGGTGCTTAAGCAATAGCACTGCTATTTGCCTGTGGCTTATCTCTTAGGGTCCCCTTCTCTTGGCCATCCATCTAAGGGATGGAGCAACAAAATGTGGAGTGAAGCAAAAGAAATTGGGCTTCACACGTACCTGTCCTACATGAAACACCAAGTTCGAGGCAGTAAAGCTCCTAAAGATGATGAGTCAGGCTTCAGACATCCACATCTGACCTTCCAGGCTTCCATGGAGCCATGGAGCTCTTCTCGGCTACATCTAGAGCACCTTTCTTAACTGTACCAGGTGAGCAGCTTGCTGAAGCTGAGGCAGGTCAACCAGCTACCCCTCCAGGAGGACCAGGCAGGAAGCCCTCAGAAACAGCCCACATTTGTGGCAGTGTCACAACCTCCTTCACATTGACCACAGCCACAAACCCAAGGTTCCAAAGGTCTGTTCAGCCTCCGAGGACTCAGACGAAGAGACCTCTGCTCCTTGAAACGTTGCCCCAGTAACAGCATCTAACAATCTTGGGCTGCCTTAGATGGGGAGGAAAGCTCAAGGACTTTCCTCTCCTTCAGCACACATAGAAAAACCACTCCAGCTCCGCCATGTGTTCCTGGGTTGTCCATCTGTGAATGTGACCTGGATACGCTATCCAACGGGGGAGGGCAGGATGCCAACTCTAGGTCGCGCTGCCAGAGACCCACACGCCTCCCTTAGAAACACTTCTGTAAAGGACGTGCATTGAGGCTGGGGACATAGCCCAGTGGTAGAGCGTGCACTTTGCATGTGTGAGGCCCTGGGTTCCACGCCAGCACTGGGGAAAACAAGGACACCCTTTGGATTCTGATCCCTGAGGTCTTTCCAACAAAAAACAAAACAAAACAAAAAAGTCCCACAGTCCCCCTTCGTGACGTGTTCCCCTCAGTACTACCACCTCCCCTCACCAGAGTAACCTTGGGGGCTTTGTCGCAGTGCTGCGGTGGACAGTCACCTCAATCTTGCCCTTGTCTCCAGAGGACCCACACCTGTTCTAGATCTTCTCCATGACTCTCAGCACAGCCCTCTGTCTAGAGGAAGGCATTAAACACATGTCTATGGAGTTGACATGAATTCACACTGGAAATTCTTTCAAGCATCAGTTTCAAATACACATGACCACTGCCGCTTATCTCTGGTCGTCCTTACCTCTAGCTCCTTAGTTTTGGAAAAAATGGCAGTAGATGGATCTTTTACAAGACAGATATCTACGTTTCAGTTGTTAAAAATAAAAACAACTGCCTTAGAAACGCTACAAAAATACCCATTTTCATATCTTATTTTTTAATGACATTTATATATCAATTTATTCCCCCAAAGAGTCATTAAACTAACTCTATATCTTTTTTACAGTCTTGGTCTGGAGCCGGAACTACTCAGCTGATGCATCGCCGTTCTTATATTAACCACTTTTTAAAATAAAAATTGGCACTCAGAGCTGATAAGAAGCTAAGCAAACTGATGACTACGGCAAAATCCCAGGCACTTCTGACACGCATAGAAAATGGGTAAATGCCAAGGAAGCCTAATTTATCATTGGTGTTTGCCGCCCTCTGGTGGTCAATTCTAGGAAATTTCTGCACTGGGGAACTGCAAATAGTGCATGTTTTTACGGATGACCTCTGTGGACTAACGCTTTCATCCCGCTCTTTTCCACCAACTGAGCAGGTCCTGATCTGCACTCCGTGTCTGCGTGCGTGCGTGCGTGCGTCTGTGAGTGCGAGCGTGCGTGCGTGCGTCTGTGAGTGCGAGCGTGCGTGCGTGCGCTGAAGAAAGGATAACATAGCCTGAGCAGAATGAGAGGAGCAGCGCAAGCTTTCGTCCCTCAAAGCACACACAAGTGAACGGGCAGGGGGTATAAGTGGGTGGGTGGAAAGGTAGAGGGGCATGTGGGCCGATGGACTGAAGGATGGATGGACAGATGGATGGATGCACGGATGGACAGATGGATGGATGCACGGATGGATGGATGGATGGATGGATGGATGGATGGATGGATGGAAGAGAGAATAAAAAGTCCTCTGGGGAATATAATTCTCCACTGGGGCTTGAATTGAGACTGAATAAAAAGATACAATCCCCACCTCCACCAAATGTTCTCCTGGTGATGCAAATGGGACCAGTTTAAGTGACAAGAAGAGATGAACATAAAGTGAAAATAAAATACAGGGAACATAATTTGTAGGATTATTTTATAGTGTTTATCCAAAAAGTCAAATGCAGAAGAGTGCAACAGATCTATCCACGCACTAGAGACTCAAAGGATGCAGCGGAGGGCCTGGATCCCAAGGCAATGTCCTGAAAGAGCCCAGCTGAAGACCTAGAGCTCGTGACAGTGACTCATACAAGTCTATTTCTTGGATCTGTGCCGGGAAGACCCAAAGGTCAGTGGCGGAAGCTGGAAAGTCTGCACCAGCGGGATGAAGGAGCTATGCCAGCAGGCAAAGGGTCCACACTGGAGACAGGAAGCGATTCTCAAGTTAAGGATCGGGGCGCCCTCAAAGAGAACCACAGCCATCCTCAGTGACAGCGAGGACCTGAGCTCCTGTGATGATGAGAACAGCTGAGTCCATATCAGGAAAGCCAGCTCGACAAGCTTCTCCAGGAGAATCAACAGCGCCATCTTCCCTCCCAGGTCTCCTTTTTCGCTGTTGGCCGCAATCCTCAGGCGGGCCCTCCACGCCCAGCACCACGATGATGATTCAGTTCCACTGGGTGTCACAAGGTGACCATTAGTTAATCCACCATTCCCGTCATCTCATTTTTGTTTTTTGTAATCCTCTATGAAATAACTCTTACTATTCTTTTTTTTTTTTTTAGCGGTACCAGGAATTGAACTCACGACCTCCTGCTTGCAAGGCAGGTGCTTATGCCACTGAGCTAAATCCCCAGCCCCGAAATAACTCTTTTAGGCTAGTCTTAGCAAGGTCATTCCAGGACACACTATCCCATTCCAAACTCCCAGAGACCGTTTTGAAAAGTGGACTCTGTACATCTTCAGACCTTGGCTTCCTGTCTAAGAACACTCACAGCAGAGCCTGGGTGTGGATGCCAAGTTCTGAGGTCCCACCCAAAACCACATTGTCCTTCTGCTCTAGGGGACTGCAGAAGTTGCCACCATCATACATACTGCAATGTTTCATGACTCGAAGATGGTTGTGCCAACTCTCTGCTCTTCTCTCAAGACTACTTATTTTTATGGATCCCCAGGGGGATGGCCGCATGGCCTGCACTCGCCCCCAGAGCTGGCCTTGCTTATCCAAAGCTGTTTTCCAGCATCAGGACTCAGCCTCCTAACTCTCCCTTGCCAGGGCTAAGCATGCAAAAGAAGTCCCATCTGTAATCCTCACAGGCACAGATGTCATTTTAATCGTTAGCAACACCGAGCTTAATTCAGCAAACTTCCACCTCCCTGCAATAACAGGACCCGCGTGGATCTGCTATTCAATAGAGCCTTACAACGGCTCTATTTTCATAGAAGTTGAGAGGCTTGGTGACTTTTGAAGGTCATAAATTCAGACTAAAGATGCAAAGCCAGAATGGCTGGTTCCAGAGTCCACACTGAATGGCTTCACTATGGCGCTTGGAGCAGGCATGACATTGCAGCTGTTTCCACGCATGGCAGTTCCACTCAGCTCACTGACAGCTCTCTATGGAGCACAGCTGTGTCTTGCTCATCACTGGGAACTGGGATGCAGGGAGGAGGGAGAGCCAGCTCCCTCCAGCTGCGGTCTTGCTGGTGTCCTTTCCAGAGGTCCCTCTTCACCCAAGCTCTTGGGGGCCATCCTGTGACCTTGATATCTACGACCTTGTTGTAATATAGAGCATGTGGTTTAAATAACAGAACTTTATTCGGTTGTGGTTCTGGAGGCTGGAAGTCCAAGATGGAGGTGTCAGTAGGGCTGGCTTCTGGTGAGGCCTCTCCTCCTGCCTTAGAAATGGTCACCTCTTGCTCTGTCCTTGAACAGCCCCTCCCCAGGCGCACACAGAAGGGGTCTCTGGTATCCTTCTTGCATGGACACCAAGCTTATCAAATTAGGACCCTGTGTTCAGATCTCATTTAATCTTATTTATTCACACATGCAATCTTCAAATAGTCACATTGGAGACAGCCGTGTATTATGGGTTGAATTGTGGCACGCCCCCCCCCAAACTCATGTTAAAGCCTTCATCCACAATATGACTGTTCCAACTATCACTTGGTTATGACCAAAATAAATGCTGTAAGGAGGCTGCAGTGTCTTAGGCACGGATGACAGGACTGCTTGTAGGCTGCAGCCTTTCTGAAGAAAGGACAGTTGTAGGAGCTCTGAAATGTACGTGGAAATCATCCATACACAGCGCTGGGGGTGGGCACCGTAGGCAGTGGGGCAACACACACAAGCCCCCGCCCACAGTAAGAAAACGAGACCACCAAAATGAAGCCAGCGGGACCGAAGGCCAGTGGGCAGAAGGGGTTGGGGAGGGACCACATAGGGCCTTAGAGACAGGACAAGAACTTGAGCCTGGGAACACTGGAAGACCACAAAGGGAATGTACAGCTGCACTCATCTGTCACATGCTGGGGTCCACAAAGAGAAGACCCCCACCTGCAATTTCAGCAGCACCCAGGAAGTTGCTAGAAATGCAGGCTCTTCGGTCCTATCCCCAAAGCTGCCAGGCCAGATATTCTCAGGCTAGAACCCAGCTCCTAAAAGCTCCCACTGGAGAAACTCCTTTGGGAGGGAGAGAACCAGCCTGTCTTGTGCTCATATTTCCTTCCATGTGGGATCAGCCTAAGAGGATGGGCCAGAGCTCCTTTATATCTCTTGCTCTCTCTCGTACTTTCCAAACTCACAGTGGCGTCCCCAGCTTCCTTCCTCTCTGGGACAGCTTCCCAGCCTCCCACATAGGCTGCGGAGTGCTAGCCAGCTCCACCACCCCACTAAACATCTTATTTGCCTTTTCCTTGTGTTCTTGCTAATGATTTAAATTGGCATGGCATGTTGGACACAAATTAGGGGACGGCTATTAGAGCAAGACTTTGAGAGAAAATCTGAAAACACTAGGGAATGCCATGGAAATGAGAGATTACCATGAAAAGTAAGACATCTGGGCAGAGTTTAAAAGGACTGAGATGCTTGGCCTTGAGTGAACGTCACTGCGGCGAGTAGCAGTGACAGTTTTCTAATGCATCAAGTACACACATGGGAGAGAGGGATCCGTTTTTCCACTCATTGGCCAGAGCAGAAGGAGCAGGACCATCTTAGGTTTCAGCCAGGGAAATATATGTCATGGGTTTGAGCTATAGGACAGGGGAGGCTGCCAAGAAGTCTGCTGAGATCATCCTTGTCAGAGACGCTCCAAAGAGGTTACAGCCGCCAGAGCTGCTATCCGGCAGGGTGACAGGGCAGCGCTGAAACCAGGCTTTCACCCCTGCCAGGCTCTGTGCAGCTTCCACCCCCATTGTCTGGGCACTACAGTTCGATTCTTACTGAACCAGAAGCCCACGTGTTGGCCATCCTGTGGTGCTATCAGGTGGTAGAACCTCTGGGGGGTGGGGCTTAGTGGAGGGGGGTAAGGTCATCGAGAGGGTGTCCCTTGGAGGGGATACTGGGACTCTAGCTCTTTCCTGTCTCCTCTGACACTTACTGCAGCACTGGCCCAAAAGCAATGGGCCAAGTAACTATTGAGCCTATGAATCTATGATCTCTGAAGCCTGTAACCCCTGAAACTGAGTCTGAATAAACCTTACCTAAGTTGATTACATCAAGTATTTTGTTACAGTAACAGAAAGCTAACTAATACACTGGCTGGCAAGGTCCAGATGGGCAGAGCAGGTTGGTGATCTGGGATACTGTGTTCTTAGATAACAAGGAGTCCAAGGGATTCTATGTAACTGCAAAATACTTCAACTTGCCTTGCCTGCAGGTCAGGATGACAGGCATGTGTTTCACGGGAAGCTCATTTATTCCTTTCCTACAGCCAACTCCTGTCTTCCCAGGACCAGCAGAGGTAACAACTAATCACCTCATTAGTGGCTCTGAGATATGGAGCACCTGCCTATGCCTCTCCATCATCATAAGACCCATTTTAAAGGTGAGGAACCTGAGGCTTACATGGAACTACTGACTTGCCTATGACCCTACTGCTGGTCACATCTGGGGCACATTGGAGCTCAGGGTTCTCTGAATGCAGAGCCCATGATCAACATTATGCTGCAAGAATAAAGTATTGCTGTCAGGCATCCAACAAGGAGTTAATCCCAGTGTGGACCCCAAGAGCCTTGGGGTCCTGGCATGCTCTGGCCTCCTAATAACGTTCAGTAGGATGGAGAATGGGACCTTATAAGAATCACCCATCTGTCTCCTCACCCAGAACCACCAATAAGACACTGCACTACACCTGATGATATTTAAAACCAATCTCTCCTGGAAGGTCCCAACCCCATCTGCAGGGCCCTACACCCTGCCTCCCATGGTTCCACAAGACCTCAGTGAGCTGCCGGCTGTGTGAAAGTCATCACTCCCCATCAGCTACTCCACATCTGTCAAAGGTCCCAGTGGCCTTCGATGCCACTAGCCAGCAAGTGTTTGTCATGTGCCCAGCACTCCCATGAGAGGGACATCCAATCAGACTGTGTGAGTACTACTGTGACAGGGGAGTGGGGTGAGAATTGGTAGATACTACGGTCAGGCTTCGGATAACCTTGGATTGGATTCCATCCTATTTTCTCTTGGATGCAGTTCTGGGCTTCTTTGGCTTCTTCCTGCTTTTGCCTCTTCTGCTTTCAGCCAGACAATGGCTGAAACAGCTTGGGTCACAAACTCGAAGAACCAGTTTTCCTCTGCACTCCCCAACACTTCATCACAAGGCTCTCCTAGGATCTTGGTCATCAGATAGTTCCATTAAGGGACCTGCTGAGTTACTTGACAGGGACGTTAGAACCGAGCACCTGCCTCACCCCATTGCAAAAGCCAATAGCAAGCAGGCATAAAAATGGGGCCATAAAAAGAATGAGGTCATGGGTCCATTCTGAACCAGGGTGCTTACCCTGTCATAGTTTGGCCATTTATGGGGTGGGCACCCTCGGGGAAGGTGTGATCAATGCAGGCAGCCTGTGACCCATGGAAGACTCAGCAGCAAAGGGTTTTAAAGAGAGTTTCATGTTCAGACTTCTGCAGGCTGATACCAGCAGACAGTCAGGTGGATGAAATTTATTTCTTCTTGATGGAAAAGCTGGATTCAAGCCACAAAACATGTATTCCTGAGCAACCTACATCTCCCCTCCAGCTGCACCAAGCTCAAGGTAGCTTAAAGCAGGTTTTGCTCTCACGCAGAGAGATTAGAGGGCACAGGGAAGAAAACAGTGTGGAGCTGTGGAGAGGAGAGAAAGAGCCTTCCAGAGCTTCCTCTCCCGCTGCTCTGTTCAAATCAATATGACAGAGGGGCAGAAGAGGAGGCAGGCGTGGCTTCTAGAGTCTGGCCTCGTAGGTGGTGCATATCACCCTCCGACAGCCGGGGGATGGCCACCAGCACTTGCCAGTCTTTCCTGTGAGTGAGCTCTTCACTGCTTTCCAGCAGACCTGAACAACCCGGTTTCTCTGGGTCAGCTCACATGGCTCTATTGCCACAATGCCCATGCTCTATCCCCCCCACACGATGACAGCACATCTCTGGGGTGCAGCTGGATGGAACACTACCTTAAGAAAGGTGCAGAAATGCTCAGCTCTCCGCCCTGACAGGCAATTTCACTACACTAACTGTGGCTCGAGACGCACAGCTTCTGATACTACACCCACCCTCGGAACACACAGAGAATGTCAGCGAGCATCAGAGACAGCTACCTTCATGGTGTGGGTAGTATGGAAAGTTGCGCTGGTCTTGACAGACTGAGTGCTGCCATCGCTGATTGAGCCTCGTCCTCTTGTCTTCACTGGTGAAAGCTGCTGTCCAGCTGGAGCCACAGAATCAAATCCATGGAAAGGAGAACAAACCAACCCAGGGAAAAGGCGAGATTTAACAAAACACAAAGATAAGGTGCTACTAGAAATGAAATCAGGTGGGCACTCAGGGAAACACACAGATTTCCACATCCTAAAGCCTCCCCAGGGAGACAGAGAGTAGCACAGGGAAAGTGCCTTCCCCAAGAAAGAACTGATTCATAGCGTAATTATTCATAGCATCCCCCAGTGGAAACAACCCAAACGTCCATCAACTGCTGACAGCATAAGCAACATCATGCATATTCATATAACGGGGCATCACTCAACCATAACAAGCAATGAGGTACCGTACACACTACAACCCAAGTGAGCTGGCAGACATTCTACTAAGTCAAAGCAGCCAGGTCGCATCATATGAATTCCCATCTGTGAGTTCCTCCTCCAAGAAATGCTGCACAAGGCTGGACTCAAGGGAGGTAAGAGCAGGTTTTCTGTCACCACCAATCTGCCACTTAGCTGTGGCCCCTAAGACCCGAGGACCACCGTCACCACCAATACCAGATCCTCACTGTGCAAGCCACACACTGGCCCACTTTAAAATGAAAACATAATTCACATGTCACAGAAGTCGTTCCTGTAGTGTTCAGCTCAGTGGTTTTTGGTATAGTCACACAAAGTTGTATGACCATCGTAGCCAATTCAAAAAACTTCTTCATCCCACAAAGAACCATTAGTATCACTCCCCATAAGCCTCAGCTGCAGTCCTTGGTAGCTCGTAATCTGCTTCCTCCATGGATTTTCCTATTCTCAACATTTCTCATAGATGGAATCATATAATGGGCCATCTCTGTGTCTGGATTCTTTCAGTTAGCACAGTGATTTCAAAGTTATCGATGATGGAGCATGTGTTGGTATTTTATTTGTTTGCAGCTTGATAATATTTAATTGTATAAATATCCCAGATTTTATTTACCCACTCATCAGTTGACAAACTGATGGAAGTTTGGATTGTTTTCAGTTTTGGGGTATTATGAATAATTATGCTGTGACTATTTGAACACAAGCATTTGTGTAGATTTATATTTTCAATTATCTTGTGGGCGATGTTCTTACCTATCTAGAAGGAGGACTGCTATGTTATCTGGCAACTTTAAACTTCTGAGGGAGCACTAGGTGGGGTTTTTCAAATCTGTGACATTTTGTATCACCACCAGTAAAGTGTGGGGGCTTTGATTTCTCTATATCCTCATCAACAACTGGAAGGCTCTCCCTTGTTATTGCCATCTTGCTGGTATAGAAATGGTTTTCCCTTGTGATTTTGGTTAGCATGTTCCTAATAATAAAGATCTTGAACAGTTTTCATGCATTTACTAGTAATTAGTGTATCTTCTGGAGAAATGTCTATTCAGATTTCTGTTCACTTTTTAATTGAGCTATTTATCCTTCTATCTTTCAGCTATAATAGATCTTTTTTATATTCTAGATGCTGTATCCTTATGATGTATTTGATTTACAAATATTTTCCCACTCCTTGGATTGACATTTTTTTTCAATAAAATTTTTTTTTTAATTTTGATGAAGCTTAATTTACCTACTTTCTTTGGTTGGTTATGCTTTTGCGATCACATCTAGTAAATCAATGCCTTAAACAAGGTCACAAAAATGTCAACCCCTCTTCAAAGTGTTGTGGGTTTTAGCTTACACATTTAGGTTGAGGTCATTTTGAGTTAATTTTTATATATAGTGTGAAACATGGGTCCAAATTCATGCTTTTACAGATGGAACCCAAGGCCTCACACATGCTAGGCAAGTGCTCTACCACTGAGCTACATCCCCGGTCCTTGAATATCCAGTTGTCCCAGCACCACGTACTGAAAACAGTATTCTTCCTTCGTTAAATTGTTTTGGCACTCTTGACCATATTACTTGACCATAAATATGAGGATTTATTTCTAGACCCTTTATTCCATTGTTCATGTATCTGTCTTTACACAAACACCACACAATCTTAATTACTATAGCTTCATAGTAAGTTTTCAATCAAAGTGTGAGTTCTCATATTTTGTTCTACTTTGTAAAAATTGTTTTGGCTACTGTGGATTTCTTTTACACTTCTGTATAAATTTTATAATCAGTTCATTATTTCTGCGAAAAAAGTACAATAGTTCAGGTGGGATTTTGATAGGGGTTGTATTTTTTTGGCTCATTTTTATCAGGTGAAGAACCCAAACCTCAAAAGTGGGGCTTATTCACCAAACCTCAAAACTCCTGTGTCACCACTGGTAATCTATATAGTGTCGGGGGAGGAGGGTTAAATACCAATGAAATGATGTTAAAATCCAATTTCCATATCAAAGACTCTGTATCCTTCCATCTTCTACAAACAGTGTAGCTCCCTACCATTTTCCCCTCTTCCTAAGTCTGACTTTCTAATCTCTAGTGCACTGGACGAGCACTCAGCCTTGGTTCAGCCTTGACACACGGCACTGGTCAAGGCACTAAGACCTCCTTGGAGATGCAGGTACCAAGCCTTCCCCACCAGCCGCTCTCCTTCCTCTTCCTCACCCCCCAGAGTGGCGATGCTGACAAGTGTCTGGGAAACACACTGACACCACTCGGGAGGGCAGGGGGTCCTCAGACCTGCTTTCATGGATACCAGCGGCTCCTGAAAGGGTCCTGGGGGCTTCCTCAGGCTAACTGCAAACTCGCTGTTATTGTTTCAGTTCTCTTTCCTACCAACTCACAGGGGAGAAAAGCAAACAGAGTTTGGTCCATTCTAAGTTTCTTTCCCATAGCTTTTTCTCAAACTTTTGGCATTCATTACCACATTTATCTGCTAAACAGAATTTGAAGGCAACAAAAACAAAAAAGGAGTAAAGTGCTTAAGAAAAACCCAAAGGAAGGCAGGGAGGGGGAGCTGATGATTTACACCCTAATGGCTGGCTTTGCCAGAGATGGATCTGTGACTGCGGTTCAGGATTTTTAGAGGATCCATGAGCTACTCCTAGGAAAAATCAAAGCTAATTGTTGTTTCTCAGTCTCTGCAAAGATTGTCATTGGTTAACCCCTGGACCTCCACCCCCCAGCACACCTGAGAAAGCGACCTTCAACCTCATTGTCGAATTCACCTTGACCTCCCTGAGAGATACTGAGAAATGATACCAAGCACCACAGAATTATCCCTCCAAGCAGTAAGGGTTTTAGCAGCCTCCCAGGCTGAAGGGACATGTCTTAATTCAGGCTACCCACAAGGGATTTAACAGACTTTTGTGGTGCTATCAAAAATGAAAATGCCTATGTGTGTTCATTGTTGCATACAAACATCTGATACATAATGTTAAATGTAAACTGTAAGGCTAAAAAAATAGCATCTATAAGTGGATCTCATTTGGTAAAAAATCTAAGCTACCTTTCCAGTAGATATGTTAGCATGGAAAAAAGCCCAAAGAGACATATACTGAAACCTAAAAATTATTATTATTGAAATCTAAAAATTATTATATCTGGAAAAGAAAATGTTGGAGAATTTTAATTTTTTGTCTATTTGCGTCTCTATCTTTTCAAATGTGTTGTCAGCAAATTTTAGGAGGAGGCAGGGAGAAGATCTCTAGGCCTGCAGCTCACAAAACCCAAGAACCAGGCCTCGTGTGGGAGAAATCAGATCATCTGCACATTTAGGTCAGAACTACTCACTTGTCCAGTAGGTTCTCCCCTGGTATTCAAACCTGGTTAAATATTAAAACCCATTATCCACACTGTGCAGAGCTAGAGAGAACAGAAATGCAGGGAAATCTATGTAGCACCCAAAATATGCTTCCTGCTACCCCCAGGCCTGTCTCCCCTAAAAACACAAAGCTCCCTATTTCCCACCCAGAATGCCTGACATTCTCTTATTGAGGGTGAGGGATGGGGATGCTGTCTGCTTCCTGAACCGGGATTGTTGGATCCCCAGGGCACTCCTCCCCGGGGAGAACAGGGGATGCGGTGCTCTCGCTTCTGTGCTGCCTGCTGCTCCAGGGCTCAGACTGGGGACCGGTGAGGGCACATTCACCCCCCAGCCTCACTCAGCAGTGGCTGCTGCTAAGAAAGGGAGAGTCCTAGGCCACAGAAGGAATGGCCAGCTGAAGACAGGAGGCAGGAAAGCCAGTTTACTCCCTGTCCAGAAATGCAGCACCGAGAGCTCTCCCACTTCCGGGTGCTTCCTCCTCAGCACACTGGGTGAACCGGTGAAAGCAAAGGCCACAGGACCAGGGATGCAGGACAGGGCGGTGTCCTAGCCCACCAGACTTGGGTCCCATCAACACCTGCTGTCAGTCTAGGGTCTATTTCTTATGCCTAAAAACCTAGGGAGATTTAATCTGGGGGGTCTTGCTTTTCATAAAAGCGTTTATTGAGCAGATCACCTCTTGACAAGGACACGCTTGCATTTCAAACTTACAAGGAAACCAAAGCTGACTTTCTGCAGTTGCCAGTATTTTCGGCATCTGGCAGGACTTCAGAGGCGCGTGGCTCCCCCTCTGCTCTCAGCAGCACTTGACACGTGAGGCACTGTCAAGGGGCCAGGCCCTCAGTCACCACAGGAGTCAAACCCTCACAAACCCACCTGCAGCCCATCCCTGCCCTGCAGCGTCTCAGGGCTCAGTTTGCGTTAAGGGCGGGAACAGGACCACATCCCTCCACCAAAGACCCTGCCCTTCCCGCTTTCCTCCCCTCATCTTCCTTCTCTCTTGCATCCTTTACTCCTGGAACCTTTTCTTTGGCTTGGCTTGACGTTAGCCAAATACAGCCCACAGCCATGGCCTTTAAATGAAGGCCCAAATCACAGGTGCAGGGGGATCCAGAGTCTCTGCTATTAAAAGCTGAATTGTGCCGCACCTCCCTCAATTCACACGGTGAAGGTCTAACCTACATATCTGTAAGTGAAGACAGTCTTCACAGAAACAGTCAAGTTAGCCTGAGGTCACTAGGGTGGGTCCCAATATACACTCATCCTAGTAAGAAGAGAAAATTTGGAGATGGACAGACATACATGTCAACATAACAGTGGCCATCTGCAGGCCAAGGAGAGGCCTTGACCAGAGTCCTAGATCAGACCCTTCCCTCACCACCCTTAGTAGAAACCAACCCTGTGAGCACCTTGACCTCAGGGCTCTGGCCTCCAAAACTGTGAGATGACAAACTGCTGATGGTAAAGTTCCCAGGCAGGGGCCAGCAACCTCCCAGGCTAACACACGGCATCAGTCCTGGATATGCATCAGGGGCTCCTGGGCATAAGCACCAAACAGGGAGCAGGGGACTGGAGAGAAACCCAGAGCTGCGCTTTGAGAGCCCACGAGACTCAGGGGAAAGGAGAACAGATCTGCCTCATTCCTGGACACTGTGAGAAGCTGGAAGAGAATGAGACAAATGCAGCTCATAAATGGCAGCCTCGTCTGCCTTCACCGCTTCTTTGAGTTCCCTTAGATTCTCCTCTGCTTGGCTGTGGTGAGCAGGTGCAAATGAGAGTGGGAGAGGGGTCACCTGGGGACTTGCCTTCTTTGTGCTTGGTATCAATAGCTGTCACTCCTGGGTACAAGCTTCCATTTTCACCAGACAGGAATGATGAAACAGTGGGGCCCTAAAGAAGGCGTGGAGATCCTTTACTAAGCTCTCTAAAACTTCACTCCTTGCCTGGCATGGTGCAAAATTATTTTGATCCCCAAAATGCATGCAATAAGGAATAATGTCAAAATGTAATGATACATTTTATCATCGTGTCTGTTTAGGAGATAAATTCATTACTGAAATTTTTTTTTTTTTTTACAATATTAAAAACAGCTCTGTAAAGCTGGTTTTCATCGTAAGGTCCAAATCAGTCATAGAAGAGAGAATTCTTCTGGTTTCCCAGGGTAGTAACAAACCTGGAGCTCTCCCATGTATGACGAGCCGGGCAAAGACAGCTGTGTAATTCCCACACATGGTGCTTCCGACATGCATCTTCTGGGTATTTTCACACAGCATGTCACTTACAAACTCCTGCACAGAAAGCAAAGCTGCCGAGTACATTTCCCTTTGCAGGGCTCATTTCAACCCCTTGGCCTGATGCAGCGGACACTGTACAGATAGATCCACATCATGAACCTCACAGACTATGGATGCATAAAGCTGACATCACTGTCCTCTCTCTTTGGTGCACATATTTCCCCTCTACCCCCTCTCCAGAAATGGCCGAAATTAAAGTGATTTTTCAATGCATAATCCTGTCAGGAAAAGAAGTGGCCAATTTTTGTTCATTTTCTTCTTCCCAATCTGAACTTCTGTGTGTGAGTCTGCCTGGCTTTCACATACAGGCATTCTTCAATTACCAACTTTTCCCTCTAGACTACTTCGTACTGTGGTTTTCAGCTTTTACATAATCCAAAATGAAATCTCTACAAGTCTAGATGACATATATTCAGCTCTCCATGCACACCTCATCCCCAAATGCTCCAGCTGCAAGATTCTCATGAAAAAAGGGAACATCCAGTGATGTGTCCCTAGAAGCACTGCTCCAGGACCCACAGCCGTGTGATTCCTTTTGTCTGTGCATGTCTGGGCAGAACTGTCAGTTCTCCACTTTTTCGTACTGCAGAGACTCTGGATCCCCCTGCACCTGTGATTTGGGCCTTCATTTAAAGAGCAACCGAGCAACTAGTTGGTACATTGGAGGACAACCGTGAGCTTGTGTGCACCATTGTTTAGAATATCGACCCAAACAGCTTCGATTGTTAATAAAAAGACATCACTCATCAAAGCCCTTAGATGATTGTTTTGGAACCTGCTCTGCCATCTTTCTGGCCAATGAATACAGTCATTAAATGTTTCCAAGGGATAGTTCAGATACCCAACCCTTTAAAACAGAAGCATTTGTGAATAAGCCTCTAACTTGTACGGGAAACAGCCTTAGAATATGCCATGTAGTTTGTCTCCATAACATAGCCAAGGATTACAGCTCCAAATGGTCTGCAACTAACACTGGCTGTGAAAAAAAGAAGGGGGTGGAATTCAGGGTTGTATTTCAGTCCCTCATCAAAACTCAGTCTTCTTTTTCCCTCTCTGGAAGCCAATGAAAGGATCACGATGGAAATGCCGCCCTTCACTTCTTGGCTGCCCTTAATCCTGCTCGCCACATGGGCTACCCTTAAACCTCTTGCCAAAGAGAGGTGGACCTGCTGCCAGCACTGAGCACAGGGTACCTGCTCTGGGTCAGGGAAACCAGGGGACATGGCAGGAAGCAGAGCCATGCATTTAATTAGAGTTGACAATATTGAAGATGTGACTGCACTAAACCAACAAGCTATTGATCACACAAAGATTATCTCAGATTTCAGATTATAAAGCATAAAGACTGCACTTTCCCTCAGGCCAAGAAATACAGTCTTGAGGCCTAAAAAAACATCCCCTGACATATGTTTGTACAGGGAAACTTTTAACATGTGCAAAGGCTTTGCAGGCACATAAATGCACAAGTTGAGTCTCTCTAAGAGAGGTCTCTCTGGAGGCCACCTTTGCATATCAGGCAAACTAGGACTTCTCAAGGAAAGGAGGTACTTGAAACTGGGAGCAGTGGGAAGGAACAACAGCAAAATAACCTGTGAGGGAAGAAGGATGCTGGGGGTGGGGGCGGGTGCAGAAGAAACACTAGCCTGGCAGAGAAGGCCCGTGGGGCTGGGAAGACAGCAGGAGGCCACTCGTCCTGTGAGCATCCAGTACACCCTGGGAAGGAGGTTTGTCACTTCTGGCAAGAGGCTTGATGTGGAAAGTTTGCATCAGCCAAGATACTGGAGTCAAAACTGGATCTAAATAACACACACCATGTGGTGCTGGTTACTATTATAATTATTTGTTGAAAGCCAGCAAAATGGTCAGCATCACAATAAAGCACTAAAATAAAAACAGCTTTGGCCAAAGAGAGCTCATAACCTCACTGATTTTTGCTAGTTAGCACAGAATATAAAAATAAAGCTCTCTTGTACCTCTTAACTATCATAACTCTAGCCAATAAATAATTTAAACCCCTAAAATAAAAACAAAAGAACAAGCTCATAGGAATGAACAACCCAAAAAATGCAGGCGATTTCACCATCTTGGAGGCTGAGAGAGCTCATTAGATATGCTTGAACTTTTTCAAGGAGAAATGAAAGAGGAACAAGCACTTGGCAGAGGGAGAAACCCATGCTCCGCCGTTCTCTGCCATCCTCTGTCAGTTCTCAGTGGCCTGAGTCTGTGATGGGCTTGTTCTCTCCCCCACCCCAGGGGGGCACAGCGCTCACCAGAGTCTTCCCATCATTATGCCTGCAACGCCACAACTCCCGCTTCAGCAAGCAGCCGCTGCCAAGGCCCACCAGGCAGCTAAACTGTTTATGCTGCTTGGGGAACGCGGGACCAACACAGGAAATTGTTTTTGTGGAAAAAATAATAACAATAATTGTAAGGTGAAACAAATAAATAGGAAGTGTGGATGGTTTTTCTCTCCCACTAAGGGTAGCAAGGTGACTTAATACCACAGCTTGGAGGGGAAAAAAACCCAAAGGATGCTAAGGTCTGCAGGCCACCAGCAGCAGGGAAGCCACTCTGCTAAGGACAAGAAAGACCCCGCTTGAACCTGAGCCATGCTCACTACTGCGCACCTCTAGCTGGTTTCTTAACTTCTCTGAGCTCCATCCAGTTTCCCCACTTGTAAAACAGAGACAACCACATCTTTCTGTATTATGATGTAGGACACGCGACACAATGCCACATGTACAGTGCTGACCTTAGTGTTTAGTACATACGTGCTCATTTAACAGGTACCCTCTAATATTGTGCCTTATGGATCATTGCTGGAGAAAGAACACGGTACAGTGAGAGTTAGGAAACCGGCACTGAGAGTGCTGCTGTATACACTGGAGAAAACCAACAAAGACCTCTCCTCCTGTCCTTCACCTGCAGCTTCCAGGGGAGAAAACAGCACGGCCTGCGCATGCAGGGAGCGCAGAGAGGGCAGTGCCCAGTGCAGTGGAGGTGCTACGTCAGTGTCGGCCAGTGCTGGAAGGTTGAGCTTAACATCCACCTCTACAGTACCCCTATTCTGAACCCGAGTTCCCCCGTCAGGGAGCCCACGCAGTGGATGTGAAGCTGGACTTAGAAAGAAGGATGGCCTGCTCTACCCAGGTCGCTGGGCTGCAGAAAGAGCAGAGTCCTCACCCGAGCAGGTGAACTCAAAATTCAGAAAAATATTTCCAGTGACTCCTATTCTGTCTCTCTTTCCTTTCCTGTGTGTCTCCACACACACACATGTGCACATGTGTGTGTACACGCATATCTTAGTACTATTCTTGCTTAAAGCTCCCTGTAGAAGAAGCTGTCTCTCCAGGTACATCCCATACCTTCAGCGGCTGCAGCCACTTGGTGACACGTCCAAGATCCCTGACCGCACCACCAAAATAACCAGCAACTTACTCCACACTGGAAACAAGGACAGTAGTACCCATCACTACCAACAATCAACAGCTTCATTACAATTAAACCTACTGGTCCAATTCCATCCAGGAAGCATCTGCTCAATTCCTTGAAACTTACCTAGGCCCAATAAGTGTCAGGTCTCCATACTGTTCCCCTTCCCTGCCTGGCGAGCTCTGGCTGCCCTCTGCAGATGTCCTTGGAGTGTCTCTCTCTTGCAAAGGTCACCCCAACTCCACAGTTAGTTCCCTGTCCACGAGGTTGCCCAATTCAAGTCAAATGACCTTTCTGAAATTGTCTCCTCAGAATCTAGCTTAGTGTCTGGTACACAGAAGACACATGATCCAAAACACTGATCAAGGTCTACACAGGTGAGTCCTGCCATGAGACTCAGAAAACAGGGAAAGCTGAAGAGAGAGGGGTGCTGCAGAAGAAGCAAGGAAACAGCTTGGGGTGAGACAGCCTGCGTAGGCTCCAGGTCCACTTCAAGGATGTGAGGTCCTGGAAAAAAGACATAGAATCTTCGTCTCCTCATTTGACAAATGGGGTGAATGATAAGTGTGCCTTTTCTCTGAGCTCTACACACAAGCTCATGGGTTTTCACAATAATCTTATGATAAAGGCATTATCACACCCACTTGACAGATGAAGGTGCTAAGGATCAGAGAAGAGGAGGCTCACTGAAGCATCCTGAGAAAGAGGGAAGAGCTGAGGTTCAAACCCAAGCCACTTAATGCTTGATAGGACTTCATCAAGTTGTCATGAGGATTCAGTAAGAATCAACTGTCCAGCGCTTTGCCTGGTCTTTTATAAATCCTGGAAAATTGCTTCTGACAAGAGGGAGGAAGAAGAGGCAGCTAGAGCAGAATGAGTGATTACCGAGACAGAACTTGGTGCTCACTGGCTTGTAGGGTAGCTTCCTTCCTCCCTCCTAGACACACAACCCAGATTTTCCCCTAGGGAGCTCTCCTCCCCTAGGACCAGCTCAAGTCATGCATGAGTGATGTCGACACCACCCCAGCTTTAGGATGAGTCTGTGACATAGGACCACCCGAGCTGCACACTGTCACCCACCTGGTCATGAAGGATGGCTTCCAGCATGGGTCCACGATCCAGATAGGTCCATCTAGAGTGTCCACAGGGACACATGGGTGAACCACTGAGAAAGAGCGGCTGTCATTTTTGATGCAGTAGAACCTGGAGGGCTGGAGGCCCCGCGCTGCAGGCAGCCCTGCAGTCATGAGCTGGTGAATGAAGCCAACATATAGAGGCTAAGGTAAGAGGAAGGAGACATCCAAGAAACAGGAGAGAGGGAGAGAGAGAGAGAGAGAGATCAGGTTCCACACACCTGTACCTGAAGCCTGCTGCACCCTAGACTCTTCAGTTACAACAAATGCCTTTTTCACTCAGGCAAATTTAGATTGAACTTTTTTCTGGGATCACTAACAAATGAGCCGCCTGCATAATCCCTGAGGCATTCACTGCTACAGCACTCTGACGTCAGGACAGGTGAACTTCATCAATCACATAGGACCCAGGAAGTGCCTTCAATTGGGAGAATCCTGCAGTCTCTGAGAAAGGTGCTTCACACCCCGATCACTCAGCACACTGCTCCGCGGGACCATGGAAGCGCTACGCAGGTCCAGCCAGGAAAATGGAATCAATCCAAATGGTACACACACACCCCAACCATCTTGGAAGTTGAAGTTTAAAACAAAATATTTTGCTCAAACTAAAATGAGTTGAATTTTCCATCCCTGAATCTCTTTGGCTGGTGGCTAATATGTTCTTTACAATATATTTCTTTTCTAGGTTTTAAATCCTTTCCTTTTCTTTAGGCGGGGAGGAGGAAAAACCTGTAGTGTTTCATTTCCGTTTTGAAAGATTCTATTCAGCAGATGCATGAGCCGAAGTCTTGGGCCAGGTGAGTGAACTTGTCAGTTTGCAGAAAACTATACCAGTTCCCAGAGTTGGCATCTGTATGACCCTAATCCTCATAATCAGGTAAAATGTAGAGATTTTCTATCACAAATAATGAATGCAAGTAACCTGACCAGGCCAGGCCAGGTACAGGGGGAAAACAGGAGTGGGAAGGGGGGTGTCCAAGAAGGAACTTGGCCTGATATACGTTCAATATGTGTCTGCTGGAAAAGCCATGGCCCCTGCCCAGCCACAAAAAGGAGCCTGACAGGCCAGTGACAGTGGCAGCTCAGACTACAGTGGTCAATGAGGAGACGAGCGGATGGACTCAGGACTGGATTCTGATGGCTTGGATCTAGCCATTCTACCCATTTCTGTGGACAGTTCGTTGGCATTAGTTACACTCACAGTATTGTGGAACCATCACCACTATCCGATCTCAAAACTTTTTCATTATCCCAAACAGAAATTCTGTATTCATTCAGCAATAATTCCCCACTCTCCCTCCCCTGACCTTGGATAACCTATAATCTACCTGCTGAAATTTCCCATTCTAGTGAGCTCATATAAGCTGACTCAAAGCGTATTTATCCCTTTGCCCCTGGCTTTTTCACTTAACATAATGTCCTCAAGGTTCACCCATGGTGCAGTGTGTACAGAAGGTCAGCTCTTTTATGGCGGAATAATTGTCCCTTGTGTATAACGCTGCTTGGTGTCTATCCATTCATCTGTGTACTTTTTCTGCCTTTTGGATACTGTGAATAATGCTGCAATAAGAACCGGCATGCAAGTACCTGCTGCTGAGGATGTGTCTTCAATTTTGGGATGTATACCTTAGTGGAATTGCTGGGTCATATGGTAATTCTATGTCTAATCTTTTAAGGAACACTTATCCTGCTTGGATTTTACGTATTTATTTAGTATTCATATGCTGATGTCTACTATGTACCAAGAATGTCGGGGGGAGGGTGATAGCCCTCAAGAAGTTTGACCTCCAGTGATTCTAAGAAACATAAAGCAACTCATCACATGAATAAATACAGAGATTCAAATGAGTACCGGCTGTCACAGAAAAGTACGAGGTACAAAATTAGACAATAATGAGCAGATGGGATTCATGTCACAGGCCTAGGAGGGGCTTTCCTGAGGGGAGGGCACTTCGGCTGAGCCCCTGGAAATCCCAGAATGATGGGAGCTCTGCAGGAGGAGGGGAACAAAACAGAATGTGTCTGGAGAGGGGATCAGGGTTTGATCACGTGCGGTCCGTGGGCCATGTCAAGGATGGGAGGGTTTTCTAAAGTGGGGGAGGGCTTTTAAGCAAGAGAGTGGCATTAACAGAGAAGTATTTCAAAGAACTGCTGCTTAAAATCTACTTAACTTTCCTTCTGGAAAATTCAGCTTTAGGACTTTTTTTTTAAAGTAATTATATTAGGAAATTTTTCAAGCAAAATAGACACATACAATGAGCTCAACAGTGACCAGTTTATGGTTCACTTAGCTTCATCTCCTCCTGCCACATCCACTTTTCCTTCCTACACACCGAGTTATCACGTTTAACCCAGATATTATCATTTCATCAAGATTTATGTCTTACACATTGGTAAGAGATAAAGACTTCTAAACATAATTCTAAGAGCATTATCCCACCTAAAATTATACTGCAAATCCTCTAATATTGCCAGAGTATATGCTATTCAAGTTTCTCCAGCTGACGCATGGATTTTTTCCCCCTGCAGTTTGCACCACAATCAAAATACAGGCCACACATTGCAACTGGTTGGAACATTTTTTACAACCACTTTAAATTGCAGATTGCTCTTCACTCATTCATTCAAACAACGTTCAGTGCAAGATTGTAGACTAGGGGAGAGGGCTTCTCACCCAGAGAACTGTCACAGCCTGCAGAGAGGCCCCCACTGTCACAACCCACCAGAGGCTTGCTGGAGAGAATATGAGGGACCATGTGTAACAGCACAAACTGGGCACCATGAGCCTTGACCAGGTTCCTCCAGCATTTGTAAGAGAGGAATCTGTTTCTTGCATCTCAGCTGATTGTCTTTCTCTGCAATACCTATAGTTAACCCACCCAGCACAGAAGAGACTGCTGGGTCGTGGTCACAAGGAGGACAGACTCCCCAGAAGGAACTGATGTGAGAAGCCCTCCCCACAGGGTGGGGCTCACTGAATTCTTTGTTTATAATTCCTACTCATAGAAAATACTACAGTGAGTAGAAATAACTGTCATCTTGGATTCTCTACCAAGTGAAAGGGCTTGCTATTCCATCATTCTGTCTTCATGTTCTAGTCACAATTTCTCACCTTTGGGGATATCAGGACCAGGTGCATATAGGGATCTGAATTTGAGATTCAGTGGTGGCCAGGTTAAGACATACACAGGGCCACACCAATGACCCCCTTTTGAGAGATAGGGCACCATAAGATGCCATGGTAGTCACACCCACCTGAACTATTCCATTTGCCATAATCCTTGGTAATCTAGGACACACAAAGCAAGACCACAGTAAGATGCCATTTTATACCCATTTGGTTGGCCAAATAATAATGGAGCAGCCTAATAACTCCAAGTATAGGAGAGGATGTAGCTCCACTGGATCCAATTACATGATCAGATTGTGAGCAGATACAGTAGTTACAGAATACACTGGCAGTGCCCTTTGACACTAAGCATTCATGTATCCTATAACTGGTGAATCCATTCCTAGTGAAATACCAAAAGGAGACTTTTACTCCTGTTCAAGACCAGACAAGAACAAGAACATTTGTATCAGTATTTTTCACAATGGCAAGATCTTGGAAACAATACAACAATGGGAGTAGACAAATGCTATGGTGCATTCACACAAAGGCATAGGAATATTCTACAGCAATCAAAATGAATAAATTTTCATTTCTGTATCCATTGCTAAAATCATAAAATTGTAAAGATGGAGAGCAGATTAGTGGTTATCAAAGAGCAGGGGTGAGGCAGGACTGGATGCAGCTGTAAAGGGCAGATCCATGAAGATTCTTTTCAATGATGGGATGGTTCCACACCTTGATTGAGGGGAGTTACTGTGGGGTCAAACTGCATAGAACTACACACACACACACACAGGAGATGAGTGAAATTGGAATTAAGTCTGTACCTCACCTAATGGAACTATACCAATGTCACTTTCCTGGTTTTGTACTACATGACAACTGTCTAAGGTGACATCCTTCAGGGCAGCTGGGTAAAGAGTTCACAAGACTCTCTGCACTCTTTTTGTAATTCTCAGCAATATTATTTCAAAATGAAAAGTTTTTAATTTTCAAAATAAAAAGGATTTTCAAAGTTTTAAATTAATAAATATGGTGACTTGCTACAAGATAAATCAATCTTAGGAATAATATCTAAGGGCAGAAAGTAAATCACAAGTGATTATGGCACTGTGTTTATAACAGTAAGATAAATGAAAATGGTTGATCATGCTAATATAATTAATATATGAAAAGAGAAGCAGAGAAAGATGAAACAGGATTAGGCACAATGGATAAAAGAAAAGAAAAAGGGATGCATTGTGAGGTGCACCACTTTACGAACATATATCCCAGTAAACAGACTGAGAGCTTGCAGGGTTGTGATTTCAGTCCTCAACGTGCAAAACATGCTTGAATTCTTAAAGGGTAGGGTTCCCAGGGGAGCCACTCACCTTCACACTGGTGGCCACAACCATCCTTGAGAGAATTTCTCCTATGACATGGGCTTGGCTGAAAACATTCTCCACCTGAAAACAATGCAAGCCCAATGTTAAGGCTTCCACTTGGTTTTCTGACCTTTGAAATTTGCATTTTCATAATTTTTATAATGTATGAATATCACTTTTATAATAAAACATAACAGAAGCAATTTTTAAATTGAGAATAACCCATCACTCAACTCAAAGAAATGTTTGCATCTTTCTCTCAATGTGGACTTTTAGTCTCTGACCACATATGCATAGGTTTTAAAGACTTTTCTTATACTACAAGAAGTCAGCTGTATCCACATAGAGGCCAGTTTGGGGACAGAGGCCCCTCGGGCTTTCCTTTACCTTAACTGGGCTTGTCACATCCCACCCTTGGCCTCAGCACTCCCAGTGAGGACTGGGCCTTGTGATCTGCCAGCTCATTCCTTGCATGCCCAGGTGACAATGTTGAGGTGAGAACAGAGGATTGTTGTTATAGTTTGGGTTTGGATGTTCCTCCAAAGCCTCATGTGGTCATCAGAGGAGGGTTTTTTTGGAAACGGATGAATCTAGAGTTTGTGATTGATTCATGGTTCAATGCTAGGATTAAGGGTGTGAGTGCTATACCCATCCTAGGGGGTACCCATATACAACATTAGGGATAAACAGAGGTTTATCTGTCTCTTTTCTCCCCTCCCCACCCTTCCCCTCCCCTCCCTTTCCCTTCTCTTCTCTTTTATTCTCCTCTCCTCCTCCTCCTCTTCTTCTTCCTCCTCTTCCTCTTCTCCTCCTCCTCCTCCTCTTCTTCTTCTTCTTCCTCTTCCTCTTCTTCTTCCTCTCTCTCTCTCGCTCTCTCTGTCTCTTTCTCTCTTCATTGCTTTTTCTGTCTCCCACCACCATGAACTGTTGCCCTTCTGCCATATGCCACTCTGCCTTGGAGCCATCTAATTATGGACTAAAACCTCTACAAACTGTAAGCTAAGTAAACCTTTCCTCCTTTACCTTTGGGCATCAGGCATTTTACCTCAGCAATGAGAGAAAAAGTAGCTAAGACACCTAGGAAAGCTTGGGGATATTTCAGACACAAAAAAAGCAATATTCTCACTTTCCTTTCTAGCTGTAGTCTATCTCTGGCTTTTAATGAGTTAAAAACAACAAGGTCCTGGTCTCTTTTTATTGTCTGATTATCTCACTGTTCACAATATCAATAAATCCCAAACCTAGACAAACATTCTTTGTCACTAGCAAGAAATAAATGAAGTAAGGCTAAGACACCATCACTGTTCCATTTTAAAAATCCAGAGAGAGCCAGCATTTCCTGAGAAGTAGTCAAACTGTGATTGTCCATCATTGAAATGAATGGTTTTTGTCTTCACTGAGCAGTCTCTTCTAAGACACAACCACCAAAACCTGTGTATATATGTGTGCATGTATCTGTGCATGTATGCATATTTGTGGATTTGTGGGTTTATGTGTGCATATGTGTATATGTGTGTGTGTGTGTACATGTGCATCTATGTGTACACATGTGCATATGTATATACAATGAACTGCCGGCAGCGGGATGATAACCAGCCTTCCTTGGCTCACTCTGTTTCCACACTAGCTTACACTTTCACACAAATATATTCTATATTTTCCCCTCCCATTGGTCTTTACAATATTTCGCCCAAGCATTATTAATTTTATCAAACAGCAGACTGTCAAAATATATGACTCTTATCATGGCTCCAACCCAATGCATCTTGTATTGGTTATTTCCTAAAATATCTCCAGGCTCGAATAAGCCATTGCATGGCTCTGCATTGGGCTCACACTGGGGAGCTAGTTACTAGCCAATAATAAAAAACAACTGTAGCTAATATTTTCAGACTTTCAGAGGACACGAATCACCTCTATTGCACAGATCTTCTATGTACAAGATGGAAACACCCAGGCTCAGGGAGGCCAAGTGATGTGTCTAACCAGAATCACCTAGAAAGTGGTCAAGCCAGGATCAGAAACCAGATTCCAGATTCCTCATCTGCATGTCTCATCACCTCACCTCATCACACTCATTGATTCTGGGAATCCCCATCTTTATCACTGGCCCCTATTTTGCACCACCAGAGAGTGGCTAACATCAACCTGTCATGGTGCCCCAGGTCATCTCGCCATCTGCAGCCATCACGATACACCTTTGCTTGTTTGAAACCACCAGACCGCATTAGTCAAGCCTGAATCATCACAAGTGCATAAATCAACCGTAATGGTTTTCTTCATATTTCTTCCTTTTAATGTATATATGGCTGCCACAGATGCATAATTTTGTCACTAGTGCCATCCAAAATTGTGGTCATTTTTTATTTACCAGTTTGAAATAAATTCCAAGCACATTTGCTGAAGAATCAACCCCAAATTTAGCCATCTTGCAACACTAGAAATTACTTATGACAACTGCTTCCTTTCCCTGGGCTCTGCACGAGATGGCCATCTTTGCTATTTGATCAGATGGGAAATGCCAATAGAACTTTGCCATCTATTAATGTTGACTTCAGCATGCATTTGGACTGGTCCATTTTCCAAGAAGTCAAACCAAAGTTTCAAAGCCAACTCTGGACTTAATTTGATTGACTGCGTTACTGGCGTATATTTCTAACATCTTCTCCACACACAAATTCTCTTTTCTCTTCTTATATTTCTGACTCGTCAATTGCTCTTAATAAAAGAAAGCTTAATACTGACAAGTTCTCTTCTTACTGAATTGGCTGCAGTGACTGAAATGTTTATATTGATCTGATCAATCAACAATCAATGCATTTTCTTGTATATAGTTTTGCAGCATCCCTTTGTATCAATCGCCGCTTTCATTTTGGTATCTCTAGGCCAAGCTCAATCTCCATACTGATATGTAGGTTTGTAGTAATTTATTCAAACTTTTATTTTACCTTACCTTACAGCCTATGCTGTTTACACTTCTGCTTAATAAATGCAGTCTCAGACAACAGAAACATAATTTTTCCTAAAACACACCATATTTTTTTTTAATCGGTACTGGGGATCGAACTCACAACCACATGCTTGCAAGGCAGGTGCTTATGCCACTGAACTAAACCCCCAGCCCAAATACACCCCTTTAGAGCACTCCATATAGTTGAATTCTGTGATGTAACGTTCTGCTACAAATTCTGCAAAAGTGCATATTTTTGGTTTTATACAACCAGTCTCTAAAAAAGCCATATGCACTTCCTTGGCTAAAATCAATGCACTTCAGAACTAGTAGGATTCTAGGCAGAAAGAGATTCTTTGTCTTCATTTTTGAATATTAGTCCAGATTGGTATTTTTGTTCTATTGGTGATTTCTTTTGATCTGCAAGAGCTTTTTAATAAGATGAGATTCCAGTTGTTGATTCATCGTTGTCATTATTAAGGTAAAATTTGCCTCCAGGGAAATGCACAGTGTGAGTGCCTGAGTTCTGGTCAATTACTTAGCTGCATTACAGATATTTTTCAAGCCAGCCAGGATGAACCTTCCCCAGCCCAGCTCCAGCGACAAGTTCTCTCCTGTCTCCTGTTCCCATTCCCACAGCACATTTCTCTTTTCACTGCTGTCCATCAGCTGTTCATGTACTTACATATACAGAACTGTACAGTATGTATTCTTTTGGATCTGCCTTCCCTCATGCAAACAAGGCATCCACATTGCTGTGTACATCCACTGTCTACCTTTTTAATGCTTAATTTCCATCTCTGAATATTCCACAAATTTTTGAATTTTCTATTAGGATGGACACTGTGGCTATTTCCAGTTTAAAGAATACAAATTATATACAAAGTCGATGTAAACATTGCAGTACAAGACTTCATGGACATAGGTGTCCATTTCTCCTTTGTTAAGTCTTAAGAATGTCAGGTTCACAAGTAGCTTTACATTTAATTTTGTAAGAAAATACCAAACATTTTTTGAAAGAAATTGTAGTCTTTTATACTCCTACAACCATGTAGGAGAGTGGCGATTCCCACACCTTCCCCAGTATTACCAGCCCTTCCATTTTTAGCTGTTCTGGAGGGAACAGAATGGTATCTCACTACCGCTTATGCGTTCCTCAGGTGACTAAAGGTGCTGGGATATTCTCATGTGCTTTTCAGCCACTCACAGGTATCTATTCATGTCTTGTGCCCCACTTTTTAAAATGTGTTGTTTGTCTGTTCATTATTTTTAGACAACTTTCATAATTCTGAGTACAAATCATTTGTATCTTCATAAGTTTTGTCAGGGATGTGCATTGCAGATATTTTTCCTATTTTGTAGCATGTCCTTTTTATTCTCTTAATGATGTCTTTTGATAAACAGCAGTTAATAATTTTGAAAAAAATGGGGAGTCCTTTCTAAGAAACCCCTATTTATTCTAAAATCAAAAAAGACATTCTCCTTTGTACTTCCATAAGCATCATGATTTTAGAGTTTGTACTTAGGTGTATAATACATTTGACAGTGTCTTTGTGTATTGTGTGAGGTAGGCATCAAGGTTAAACTTTTCTCTTTGTATTTATTTAGTTGTTTCAGCACTTTTTGTTATAAAGACATTTCTTTTCCAATTGAACTGCCTTGGCAGCATTGCGCAAAAAAAATTCAATTGAACACATATGTGTGGGGTTTTTTCAAGACTCTCCATTCTGTTCCATTGATCTATTTATCTTTGTTTATACTAATACCACGTAATTTTGAGCAGCTTTAAAATAAATCTTTAATTCACGTAATGAGAGTCCTCTGACTTTGTTCTTTTTCAGAATCATTTTAACTATTCTAGGTCCTTTGCATTTCCATACATGTTTGGAGTCAACCTATAAATTTTGATAAAGGCATTATGATATTTTAAAAAATAACCATCTAGTTACGACTCCCTCTCCATCCTCCAATATAATGAAAACTTTCAATGACTCCAGCTACCATTGCAAGAAACACTTAGCCTGTCCTTGTGGCCTCTCTCTCTGGCCCTTATTTTTCTTTCCTCCTGTTCCTGGGGCCACAGACGAGAGTATTTGCACAGTACGAGAAGCATCAGTAACAAAGGCTATAGCCATGTACTTCTATTTCCCTCCGGGGCCTTTCTCTCCTACAGAAAATCCCAGTAAAAGATTAATACAAGGTAATATTTTTTATTTCATGACATTATTTGCAAAGTAGGATTTTCCAAACTTGCCCCTCAAATTTAATATCTCTTTCCTTGACAACACATACTTCCTACCAGATACTGAACTGCTTATGAAATTTTTATAATTATCAGTGCCATCACACAATTAGTTAATAGTGACAGTAGAAAGCAATAGGTAGATCTGTATTGACATCACCAGTTTGATTCATGAGCTTATTTTTCTATTAATAGAAAGTAAAACATTTTACCCTAATTTTAACAGAAATTAATAGTTGCTTATAAGTTTTACCACATGAGAAAAGATTGTTCCAGTTTTCTCACAGTATGAAAGATGGATATATTCCTATTTAAAAAACTGGATAGTCAACAATCTCACTGAGCATTCATTCAGCACTTTGTGCCCTGGCACTGTGTGAGCAGCTTAACATGAGATTTACCATTTATCTTCACATCAACCCTTTAGAGGAGTACAATTGTCATCCACGTTTTACAGAGGAAGAAACTGAGACTTAAGAGAAGTATGAAATCTGCCCAAGGCTATAGGCTCTTCAGTGAAAGACACAGACATTAACACTTGTCTAATTTCAGAACCAGAAACCCATAACCACTGCAAAACAGTAAGAACATTGTACTTTGACCAACCCATTTGCTTTTTTTTTATAAAATGCTTAGATATATATGCATTGAAAAAGACCAGATTGGCCTTTATAAACTCTACCAGTTATTTTTGAGGGATGGGATCGTGTGTGTGTGGCCTATACATATTTTTTATTCTTAGAATGAACCTTCATTACCTTGAGGGATATTGAGGATTTTTTAGTATTTCTCCCAGTGAGTGTCTACAAATCTAGTCTCCACCTGTAACTGACTCATTTTTCCAAGCCTTTTAGCACCAGTAGGAGGTAGAGAAGTAGACCTGAAAAGTTTTTAAGACCCAAGCTGACTCCAGGGCCAGGAACCAGAGGAAACAGTGCTTGATGTTTCAGGACCAGTGTGGTTCAGGAGTCATGGACCCACCTGGACATGGCTACCACTAGCCAGCACGAATTCCAACAGTACCTTCTCCATCTGCACCACACTTCCTGCCTGCTCAGTGGCCCTACAGGGTGTCTGATAGTTGAGCCCAAGGAATATGCCCAAGCCCAGCTTTGCCCTGTACCAGACAGAGAAGCACCATGCCATACACACTGTGTTTCAATAGCCCCAAAACTGAAACCTCATTCCCACCCCTGTAGTAAGGATGGCCTTTGCTCCAGATACTATCAGTAGGACAACCCTCCTCCACCACCACATAGACACGAGGTTACCTTCTAATTCTATGCAGCCTCCTGTGACCAAATCTACCCTGCTTGCCCAGGACAGCTGCTTTTGCCAACAGCCTCTCTTAGCAATTACCCTGTGATTGATCCACACTTGCCCTGGCCCAACAGACTATGGACATTTGGAAGATAAAGATTGTCTCCTACTTATTCTGGGTCATGAAACTGAATTCTTCCAGGCCTCTGTTATGTCCCCCATCAAAACAAAAAGACCACGTGGGATGGAATTTTGCTGCCCATGGGCTGTGAAATCAAGCAAACCTGGTTTGAACCTTGTCTCTGCTCCTCTTACCATTTAACTTTAGATAAATTACCTCTTCTCCTACACCTGAGACCCCTGGCCTATCATACTGACTTTGTGGATTTGCTAGGAGGATTTAATCAGATAATGTATGCAAAATGCTTGTCAGCTTTCTTTCACTCCTGGCTTCTCTGATCACCTCTCCAGTCTCTTCACCATCCCATCAACCAGCCAGCCTCAGTCCTGAGGCCTCCTCTTTTCTGTCAACACATATGCTTGAGGATTTATCCAACCTTGTGGTTCTTGATCCATCTCTATGCTCACAACTTTCCATACCTTGCATTTAAACACCTGAAAATACTGGTCATATCCAAAGTCTAACTCCTAAATTAACTTCAAATCTCTTCAAATGCTTCCATCAAGTCTTTGATCATTTCTTAATCTAGTTGTTGGTTTCTTTGTCATTGAGTTGTAGGAGATCTGGCTCTCTCCTGGAATCAATCCTCTATGAGATATATGACTGGCAAGTATTTTCTCTTATTCCATGGGCTGTCTTTTCATTCTGTTGATAGCATCCTTTTGTCTTAGCCCATTCTGTGTTGTTATCACAGAACACCTGAGATGGTGATGTATAAAGATCAGAGACTTGCTTCTTATAGTTCCGGAAGGTGGGAAGTCTAAGGTTGAGGGCTCACATCTGATAAGCATTTTCTTGCCACAGTATCTTATGGTAGAAGGCACAAGGACAAATCAGGATGTGGATAGAGACAGGGGTGGCCAAAGTCACTCTCCTTTTTTTTTTCCTGGCACCAACAGTCTTTATTGGTTGTAAGGTCAAATAAAGGGGAATTCAACAGATCCAACTCCAAGGATAGTGCCTGTGGACCTGCTCTACATTACAGTCAGAAAGCCAAAGTCACTCTCTTATCAGAAAGCCACGCCCATATAACACCATTAATCCTTCAGAGGGCAGAATCCTCATAATTTCATCACTGCCTAAAAGGTCCCCCTCTCAACCCTACTGTGTCGGGATTTAAGTTTCCAGTATATGAACTTTGGCAGACAAATTCAAGCCACAGTGCCTTTGATAAACAAGTTTCTAATTTTGATGTCGTCCAATTCACATTTAGGTCACTCTCTATTAAATTTTTTTCTCAAGTTGTTTAAGATAAATTTTATCTTTTTGGGAAAGCTCTTCTTTTGATGTCATATCAAATAAATCACTGCCAAATTTGATACTATAAAGATTTTTCCTTCTTTTTTTAATAGCTTAATAATTTTAACTCTTATGTTTGGGCTATCAATTTTGAGGTAATTTTTGTGTATGTTTTATATACCATATATGATTATCCTACAACAATTTGTAGGATAACAATTTGTGTCCTACAACAATTTGTTTATTGTCCTTTTCTTTGAATGGTCTTGAAATTCTATCTAGAAATCATTGAATATATATTTATATAAAGTTCCATTCTGGAGCTTTCCGTTCAATTCTGTGTTCTGTGTGGGTATCTTTATGCTAGCACCATACTGTTTTGATTATTGTAGCCTTGTAGTAAGTTTTAAACCTTGAAAGTGCTCTCCTTTTTGAAGATTGTTTTGACTATTCAGGGTCCTTTGAGAATTCATATGAATTTTAAGATAGTTGCTATACTAACTCTGTCATATACCTTGGGCAGTGTTAACATTGCAACCATATTAAGCATTCCAGTATATGGATGCTATCCATTTATTTATGTCTTCTTTAATTCAATTTATAAGTCTTTCATAGCTTTACTTAAGTTTATTCCTCAATATTTTATTCTTTTTGATGCTAATGTAAATAAAATTATCGTCTCAATTTCCTTTCAATTGTTAATTGTTAGAAAGTAGAAATGCAAATTATGTCTGCATGTTGATTTTCATCTTGAAATTTGCCTGAATTCATTTATTAGTTTTAGCAGATTTTTTATGGAATTACTAGGGCTTTCCCTACATATAAGACTATGATCTCTACCAGGAGAGACAATTTTACTTTTTTCCTTCCTGACTTACCATGTTTTGTTTTTATCCATGGTGTCTATCACCATCTGATATACTATAAATTTATTTGTTTATTAGTTTATTGTCTGTCTCCTCTCAGAATAAAATTATAAGCTTCACATAGACAGGTTTTTGTGGTGCTTTTTGTTTTGTTTTGGTTTTTTGCCTACTTTGTTCACTGCCTTTTGAACAATGTCTGCCTTATGGTAGAAGCTTAATAAATAATTGTGAAATCAATGAATCAGATCACTTGGCACAAAGAAGGGACTTAACAAATGGTAGCAAGTAATTACTGTTATTTTTTATATAATATTTATTTGCAAGATTATTAATTAAGCGCTAAAATGAAAGTATTTCATTATGCAGAATGGTCACTGTGTCAAAAAATAAATAGAACAATGATTCCAGTTGTACTGACATCCCTGGGAAAGCTCCAGATCACTCCATGGCATGCCCTTTCAAGTAATCCCTTTGGCCATAACAGATGACAACATGGTGCAGGTGCCAATCTACACAGAGGGACTTCTATAAACAGACAGCTCCGTTTGTCATCTCTGCTCAAATCCCCCACAGTATCTCATGGGGTCAGGGCTGGCCTAGCCAGAGTGCAGGCCAAGTGGACAGTGTCCAAGTTTGCAGAGCTGGAGCTGGGACAGAGACTCCTGCCAAAGGCAGCACAAAAGACCAAGAGCCAGGGAAGGCTGTCACAGCCCACTAGGAAAAATCTGGGTTCCAGGACAAACAGAAGCCAGAGGGCCAAGGATGGAGCCAAGGCCAGAGCAACTGAGCCAAGAGTAAGGAGATCGGAACCAGTGTTGGGACTAGGGGACAGGGGGTACACACGGTCATGGGCTACAGGACCAGTGGGGGCTGACATTGGTATTTGCAGGCAACAGGGTAAAGCCTGGGCAGGATGGGCTGCCATGAAAGGCCAGTGCTGCAAGCAGGCATTCTCAGACTCTTGGCACATCCCCTGCTTAGCTAGTTTTCTGCAGTGCGCCCGCAGCTTAAGTATAAGTGTTTCCTTGGAAAGGCTGCTTCTTTTCTCCGGAGTTAATCAGGAAGGCAATTATTTTCCCCATTCCCAGATGCCTCCTAAGGTAAGCTGACTTAGAATATCAGCCCATTACCGATCTGTACATCCATCTGGCATTCACTCTACACATGAAAACAAAAACATTCCAAATTGAGATTACCTAAAATTCTGATCAAAATAATAATCATAATAAATGTAATCTAAATATAAAGCCACCAATCTTTTTCCCATTCCCCTCCAACCTGCTGATACTAGGTTTCCAGAAGAAAGTGGAGATAAATTAAATCAGTGATTCTCAAACTTTATAGTCCCCTTTATTAAAACTACTGAAAATTCTAAAGAGCTTTCTTTATGCAGATTTTATCTATCAATGCATCATTTTAGGAGTTAAAAGTGAGAATTCTCAAGTTATTTATTCATTTTTTTAAAAGAACCTCATTACATGTTAATGTAAATGTCAAAGCTTTTATTAAAAATAACTATAATTTCCAGAACCAGAAACAATCACTTGAAAGAATGGCTTTGTTTTACCTTTTTTGCAAACTGTCTAAATATCTGGCTTAATAGAAGATAGCAAAACTCATGTCTATCTACATTTATACTCAATGCAATACAATGTCTTCATTGAAGTTTTAAGCAAAATTCCATGACACACACACACACACACACACAGGAGTTCTCAGATCATATTGGGAATCACTGGTATAGGTAACTACAGTGTCACCATGCCGCCATCCCTTGTGGATCATGGGATGAGGAGGAACAGTGCTCAGGATGGGAGAGAAGGTGGTTGTGGTGGGGAGGGATGGAGCAGGAAGGTGTTGGTGCTTCATTATCCAGGTGTCTGTCCCCAAGCCTCAAGCCATGATTGGTGAGGTCCAAGTGCTGAGTGGGAGAGATTTTGGAGAAACAGGACAAGGTGCCAGGGCAGCACAGCAGGACCCACACTCAGATGCACCCTGGATCACCTTGAAGATTTAAATGCTTATTTATTTGACTTGATCAAAAGCCTGGACAACTGGAGTTTTGTGGGTTTCGTTGTCATTAGTCTTATTATTTCAAGTTTGTGATGTTGGTGAACTAGTACATACACACATGGTATCTTGATCATTTTTACTGCCTCTACCTTCACTAATCCACCCTCCCCTTTCCCTTTTCACCAAATCCTCTTCCATCTCTGCTGTCTAAACACAGGACTTTTGAAAGCTCCCCCAGGAGACTCAAATATACAACCAGGGTGAGCTCCACCAAATAGAACGGACAGGAAACTGACAATCTGGGCTCGAACCTGTGCTCTTCTAGTTGCATATAACAACTTACTGCTTGTGTAACTAATTTCAGTCCAACTACTCAGCTTCAGGTTACTTATCTGTAAAACAGGAATACCATGAAGGATATGATGTCTCCAAGACCATCCACTTAAACCTCTTAGTGCTATGGCTAGCATAAAGTATGTACTCCGCAAGGGTGGTGGTGACCGGTGAGACTACGGGACAGGCTCTCTAGGCATATT
This sequence comes from Hydrochoerus hydrochaeris, assembly GCA_004027455.1. Taxonomy (NCBI): domain Eukaryota; kingdom Metazoa; phylum Chordata; class Mammalia; order Rodentia; family Hydrochaeridae; genus Hydrochoerus; species Hydrochoerus hydrochaeris. The sequence continues at coordinate 57,278 of PVLA01005485.1, forward strand.
CCCACACAGGACAAAGCTCCCAAAATGCAAGTCCCAGCTCCTGCCTCAGCCCTGCCACAAAGCAGGTGGTCAACATGAATCCTCAGGCCACTTTCTGGAAACACAAGGAGTCCGTGGCTCCCCCAACCCAGGACCCAGCCTGAAATCTCTTGGGGAATAAGAAAGCTCTTGCCAGAAGCGCACAAGGGTGATACAAGAAACAAGTGTAAGAGGTATCAGCCTGGGGTACCTTGATGGTACTCACAGTATGTACGTATCTTATGGGTGTGTGCACGCACATGTGCTCCGCAAATCATCTCAGATAATGTTTTTTCCCCTTTAAGATTATTAGAACATCTCAAATCTATTGCAGATGTCAGCTGGGAAAACTCAGAGTGAAAATATGTGACTGGCTTGTTCTTGGCCTGTGTGCTGTCCGTGGAGACCCCCAGAGAACGAGCCCCCTTCCTCGTGTGTGCTCAGAAACGTCATCATTCCACATTATGCACCCTGTTCTCCCTCCAGCTTCATCTGCTCACCCAGGAAAGTTAGCAGCAACGTGAAACAGGGGCCAGGGAAAGATGGAGGGACCTGGCACGCTCTCTGAACATGAAGGACAGCCATGACTCGGTGCTTCTATTAAGAGGCAGCATGAATCACGTAACACGTCTTCTAGAATTACTGGACATGGACAGTTCCTCCAGCTGGTTATGGGGTGGAATTTGAGAGCCTTCAAACACAGATGTGCTGCTGAGTCTCATGACATCCACCCAACAAGATGAGCCTAACCAGTTAAATTTCCTTCGGGTTCACTGGCTTTTGAGAATGCACAGAGAGAGGTGCCAACCGGGCCAAGGTAACTAAAAGAAATGAACTGGAGAGATCATCCAAGGCCAATCCCGTGCCTCCTGGAGGAGTTATACCTAATCACCCAGGACAGAAAGTTGTCCAGGCTGCCTAAAGCCACTAAGACAGCTATGAAAACAGGAAGATAATTGGATCCAGGGCTCAACACTCCTCATCAGGAGCCGGATTACAGTGGCTAATCCTCCAGACTCTGCAGGTCAGGCAGCAATTAGCAAGCCTCATTAAGGGATCAATTCTGGCTTCCAGGTCTTGAGTATTGACACTAAATTAAGCCACAGACATGTTGGGCTGATTAAAGAGGCAGGAGACTGGCCTCATGCCAAGAGCTCACCTTCCCATCAGCCCCTAGCTGAATGCATGTGGGGGCTGGATTCTGATAAAGTGGCTGAAAGCAAAGAAGGTTGGATTTTTTTTTTCTTTGCTTTTTGGTTGTATTCGGAGTTCTAAATGTATGTTCCATGGAAGGACAATTTACCAACTTGAAAATTGTTGCCAAATTGTTCAATATGAAATGATTTTACAGGCTTTGCAAGCACACCTTGCTCTATTATGTGGAGGTTTTCTTTGCCATGTGGACATCCTTCCATGCATTCCCTATCAAAATGCAACACAGTGGCCTTTGTCAGCTTTGAGGAGGCTGCAGCACTTCAACAGGAAGTAGCAGCAAGGCCATGCCTGGAATTGCTTCCTGGAAAGATGCTGGGTTCAGCCCTTTCCTCTTTGGGACTGCCAATCATGGAGCCAAGACTCCCACCAGATCTATGCAGAACAAGTGATTCCCAAGCTCCCCAGTATGGGGGGACCCCACTCCTCAACCCTCTGACTCTCCTTTCCTAGACTCAGCTGGGACAGAACAGGTGGGCTTTCTGCAGGACAGAGGCAGTTTCTCAGCCACAGTCTGCTCTAGTTCAGGCCCCTCTGCTAGGAGGTTCCTCCAGAGGCACTGTATCTTCTTCCTATGTAAAATGTTAGATGTAGGAAGCCATGAAGCTGAAGTATATAGCTTCCAATGTTAGCATCACATAACTATGGCAAAAACTGCCACACGGCCATGCTGTGTTAGACCACACTCTAGCTGAAGTTTCCCCAGCTCCACTCTTTCTTCCTTTTCTGCCTTCACAGGGTCCAGTCTGCCTACCTGAATACTCAAGCTTCTCTCATTAAACCAGCTCCCTTCCCTTTGTCCCTCACAAGTATCCCACCTCTGGTAAACTTCTTCTACATCTGGCCCCAACTTAGAGTCTACTTCTCAGTGAACCTAAACTGACCTGGGAAAAGAGGTTGCATTTCTGCCATCTAAAATGTTCTCATGCAAAGCATACCTTATGCCTGGAAGAACTTCATTTACTTTGTCACTAATGGACACCAAGCTGGATTTGACACCAACCTGAATTAGACATTGGATTTTAAAACAACCATTATAATAATGCTTTATTTATTTATTTATTCATTGGTACCGGGGATCGAACTCACAACCTTGCACTTGCCAGGCAGGTGCTTATGCCGCTGAGCTAAATCCCCGGCCCTATAATGTTTTAGCAAGCAATTACAACTTCTCTTGAAAAAAAATAGAAATTTCATCAAGAAATTTAAGTTATAATAAATAATAAAATAAAAACTATAGAACTAAAAAAGAAAAGAATCTTACTGATGAACTCAGTAGTAAAGTAGGTGACAGAAAAAATCAGTTACTATGAAGATGGATGGCTATCATATATTTGCATCCTCTCCAAACTCAGTGTGTAATCTTAATCATCAAGTGATGGTATTAGAAGGATGTTGAAGTGATAAAATCAAGTGGGTGGAGCCCTCATAAGTGGGGTTAGTGTCTTTATGAAGGAGGAAACCTATGAGGTAACAGGGATAAGACATTATGTATGAGAAATAGGCTTCACCAGACATTTAACAACTGGATCTGCGAGCACCTTGATCTTGGACTTCCAGTCTCTAGAAAGATAAGAAATAAATTTCTGTTGTTTAAAAGTAACATAGGCTAAGGTGTTTTGTTACAACAATCTAAAGAGACTAAGACACAAATCAGTAGAATTTATTCAGGCAGAACAACAAAAGGAATATGGACTAAAAAAATAAGATAAATATTTTTCAGAAGACTTTGAGACAAATAACAACTGAGCCAATATACATATTTTTCAAGATTTCAAAAAGAAGAAGAAACTAGGACTGAAAAACATATTATAAAATGTAACATTTTTTTAAAATTCCAAGCTCAACAAATGACATAATAAACCTCAGAATCAGGAAGCTGAGCAAACACCTGGATAAACCAAAAAAATCCATACCAAGGTACATCACAATTAAATTTTCAAAAACTAACACAAAGAAACAATCTTGACAGCAGCTCAAAAAAATGGTACACTACATAGAGGGAAACACCAACTGAAATGACACCATATTTCTCATCTCTTCCTACAGAGGCCTGAAGGAAGTAACTCTACATTTTTTAGTACTGTAACAAACACTATTTGTCAATAGAAAATCTTATACCCAGCTAAAATACTCTTTCAGGAATGAAAAAGAAAAATAAAGACATTCTCACACAAATGAAAAGCATTTTACTAGCATTTTTGCTTGCAAAACTACCCTTAAAGAATGATAAAAGATAGTTCTCTACACAGAAAGAAGATAATAACAAAAGACCTGGGACCTTCAAAAAGAAGAAAATATCTGAGTAAATATAGAACTGAACATTGTAGACTAGACTACTTCTTATGAGGTTTTTTAAACAAACTTTATTTCTTAGAGCAGTATTAGGTTCACAGCAAAATTAAGCAAAACTTACAGAGATTTTTCCACATATTCCCTTCTCTTGCATATGGATAACCTTCCCATTACTACTATCCCCTAGACTGGGGCATTTATTAAAAACGATGCAGCTACTCTGACACAACATCCTTACATTAACACACAAAGCCCATCCTTACATTAACATTCCTTCTTAGTGGTGTGTATTCTGTGGGTTTAGACAAATTTATAGGAGCATGCATCTACCAAAATAGTGTCATACCAACCAGTTTTGTTGCACTAAAAATCACCTGCGCTCTGCCTATTGAACCTTCCCATTCCTCAATTCCTGGTATCTCTCCTGGATTCCTATGCTTTGGCACTGTAGTTCTCACTGAAGAAGCAGAGTCTATTTTGGTAGATTTTATAGAAGGAAAAGACTGAAAAAGTGCTTTTCAAGCTTATTTCCTTTACTCTCTTTCTCCTTTACAATACTCCCAGGAATGTGCTTGAGTTAATCTAAAAATATACTCAGGTTAGCCAGCTGGGTATAAAAAGAGACATGGAAAAAGGCATCTGTCTCAGCCAAAATGACCTAGAACAGGCATCCTACATTTAAGCAACCCTCAAAACTGAGCAGCCAGCCAGCGACAGAGGAGTTGACTCCAATATATAATCAGTCCCAGCTAAAACCAGACTATCCTCCTAGTCTCCTATGATACGTGATCAGTAAAAAACAAGTACTGTTTGTAGCCATTAAATTTTGCATCATAGCTAACTAACTGATACAAATACAATTATATGCATGGAATTCCTCCAAAGAATCAACTAAAAGCTATCATAAACAATAAGAATTAGCATAATACATAAATAACAATGGCATTCATATGGACACATCAACAAGCAGTCCATGAAAGATTCCATTTGCCAAAGTAATAAATTCAAACTATAATGATGAATAAAATTTTTCAATGTGCAGAATTTAAATCAATACAAATTTCAAATATAACTAAGACTCAAATAAGTAGAAATGTATGCCATATTTTTAACAGAAGAATAGTATATAAAGAAATCAATTCACCCTAAGTTACTTACTACACTGAAGATAATCAAAATAAACATGCCAACTTGAGAACTAGAGAGAAAAACTAATGGGAATACCATGACGTCAGGTGACACTCGGAACATAAAATGATTAGCCATGTTCAGTAAAATGGTCAATAGTCTCCTAGTGTAAAATATGAAATTCACATCTGTTTTCATATTCTTATATTTCATGTTGATAATGATAATAAACATGTCATAAGTGTCTACTTCTAGTAATAACTCTCAATCTACACAGAAAAGTAAGATAACGTATCATGAGTAGGTGAGGATGATTAATGCACAGATGCACTGGCCAACAAAGAAGACAGAATAACTCAAAACCCTAAAATAAATAGACCTCAAGAAAGCAATGCTATTATTCAATATGATAACTCTCAACTATTCACAGCTAAGTTTCTGGAAAATTTTCTATTATTAAAATTTGCTCTCAACTATTAACAACCAAATTCTTTATATTTAAAGAGTTCCTCAACAGAGACATGATAGACATTTTAATTACAGGTTTAGCCTCCCTACCCCCACTCCCAAAATGCTATCCTATGGATGAGTATAATGTTACTGGGTCCAAAATAGTTACAATAGGCCAATATACAGGCATTAACAGAGGAATTAACAGACCATTAACAGAGGAATGATTGAATAAAATGTGGAACATCCACACAATGTAATATTGCATAAAAAGAAGAGCCTCTTTATGTACCAATATGGAAGAATTTTTAAGCTGTTTTTAAATGAAAAAGGAAAAGTGAAAACAAGTAAATACATTACTTTTGCTGGTGCACTAAATGTATAAAAATCAGTGAACAAGATTGTGCATTTGCTTGTGTGTATGTGATTTTTTTAAATGTAAACAAAGACACACCAAAAAGTAGGGAAAATTGGTCAGATGAGGAAGAGTTTTTACCTGTTCATGCTTTCTGACTTTTGAACAATGTTAAAATAATATCTAATCAAAAACTGATGCCTGCAAAGCATTTAAAGTCATTTATTTAAAACTAACCACTAGATGGGGCTTGTTCTTTCTTTTCATCTACCATTATAATGAATTCAAAACTTAAAAAGAAATTAAACTTGGGGGAAAGGGATCTTTTAGAAACAAAGAGTTTTAATATTTGAACATACATTTATCATAATAAGAATATCCAAACTTCTAACACTTTTTAACACTTTTTAAGTAAAAGGTGGCAATCTCCTCAGTGGAGAAATCGGTTTCAGAAACATTTCCAAGTACTCTAAATCCCGAGGAACACGCCTATTTGATTGTGTATTTTCTATCTTTAAACATGAACCTCCACACTGAACAATCTTGGTAGGTTATTCAAAATACTTTGTATATCACAATGGGGTATAAATCATACCTTATAATGGATTTTGCATTTTCACAATTTAATTTCTCTTTTCTGTCTTCTTGGAGTTAAAAGAGATGGAGATAGGATCCATGTTGTGCTTGTGGCTCAGACTGAAGATAGAGGACCTATGGAATTATGACTTGTAAAGCAGTTCCAGAATGGATGGCATTAGTGCTAGGGACAGCTGTGGGAGCAATGGTGAGGTCCAAAGGGCCTTGCTCTAACTCTAGCAGCTCTATGTCATCTGACTTACCTACTGGCTTTCTACACAGGATTTTGCTTGAAAACACAATCCCACTATGAAGAACATGTGCTATGCCTTATATCTAGATGTCCCCCAAGGCCTCATGCACTCACAGGTGAGGCTTTGGGGGACCATGGGTGTCTGATACTGGATCATGGGTATGTGATACTGGATTAGTCCTTTGATCAGTTTAGCACAGCCCTGGGTGTGGTGATGAATTTCCTGAAGAGGGAAGACCCACCCTGGGTGTCAGTGGCACCAACCAATAAGCTTGCAGCCTAGATGAAATAAAAAGGAAAAGAAGAAAGAAGTCTCTCTGCTTTCTGCCACCAGTACCATGAACTCTTTCTTCCCTGAGGAAGGATGCAGAAGCAGTCACCAACCTTTTTCCTGATAATGACCATGGTTAAAGTGAAACTCCTCTTCTCCCATTTGCTCCCCAGCTAGACCATCCCTGACGTCGCAGTGGTCATCTGTTTGGTACAGGGTCTTCCAAACCTTGCCTCCTCTGCAGAGCAAAGTGCTGTCTAAAGTTATGTCATAAAGGTCTGAGAGACACATGCTGACAATTAACATGCTTGCATGTAGGGGCATGTCCAGATTGTCTCTGACTTCTTGTGTCCTAAGGGCTCTGCATGTCAGGAAATAGGCATCTTATCCATTATTGGTTAAGACTCTGTCAATGGCCATTTGATTGTGTTATGGCTTGTATCTAGATGCCCCTTCCCCCAAGTTTCATGTATTCATAGGTGGGGTTTTCCAGAGGTGGGTGGATTTAGGGTGTGTGAACGTGGATTAAAGGGGTGATAACTAAATTAGGTCTGCTGATTGCTTTAGCCTTATTCTGGGTGTGGCCAAGGGAAACCCTACCCCAGGTGTGGGTGGCACCAATAGGCTTCTATACTGGATGAAATATAAAGAGACAGAAAAAAGGTAGGTTCACAGCTTTGCAGTCTGTTGCTGCCTTGCCATGGACTGTTTCTCCTTTACAACACTGCTCTGCCATGTCGCCCTGCCTTGGAGCCAGCTGGCTGTGGACTGAAGCCTCAACAAATTGTGAACTGAAATAAACTTTTCCTCCTTTATCTTGTGGGTATCAGGCATTTTATCCTGGCAACATGAAAGTAACCAAGATGTAATGCAAGCACCAATTTGGATAAATCTCAAAGGAAATGTGTTGAATGTAAAAAATCTACATCAAAAAGGTGCAGACTGTATGATTCCAATTTTATAACATTCCCAAAATGACAAAATTATAATGGAGAACATCCTAGTGGCCATCAGGGGTTGGGGCTATGGGAAAAGTATTTGTATCGTTAGCTACAACACAACATGCAGGGGCTCCAAACAACAACTGTTTTATATTTGTCCCATATCTATGGGTCACTGGGAAGATATTCTGGTTTTAGTTGGGCCTGTTCATGTATTTCAGGCAACTGAGTTAGATCGGTAGCTCTTCAGTCCTTGGCTGGAGTCCCACTTTTTGAGGGTTGCTCAAATGTAGGTAGTTGTTCTCAATTTTGGCTGAGACAAATGAGTTTCTACATGTCTCTCTACACCCCCAGCAGGCTAGCCTGGGTGTATTTTTAGACTAACTCCAGCACATTCCCATGAATATTGTAAAGGAATAAGAGAGAAAGGAAAATACAAAAGCACTTTTTCAAGACTTTGCTTCTCTCAAGATTACCCGTATTTTTATGTATCCCAAAATGGAATATGGTGGATACAAGAACAGAAAGATGGACAAATGTATGAGTCAAGTACAGGTGCACATTAATGGCAGGGTCACAATAGTGGGTATATAGATGCTCAATGTTAAAGTCCTTTAATCTTGCTCTATTTCTAAAATGTTAAATATAAAGCATTGGAGGGAAAGTTGGCATCCAGAAGTGGAATTATAGTAGGGCCACTATCTTCTTATGTAAAAATAAGACCTTCATTCACAGACCTTGGTTCCTAAATTATATTGCCAAATAAAAAGAACCTGGGCTCCCGGGTAAATGACTGCTTCTGGGACAGGGACAAGGAAAATGTAAGATAAACCTAAACCATTTTATGGTGTCATAAACTAAGGTATGTTCAACCAACAGAAGAAATGTGGCATGACAAAGGGACACAGAAGCCAAATGAGTTGGATTGTAATTACCCCCACTCTCTGATGCCTCCTTTTTCTTACTTAGTGACTTGCTTCCTGCTATGGTCTGGATATGTCCCCAGGATTCATGTGTTGGAAATTTAATCTCCAAAGTCATATGTTAATAGTATTGGGAAGTAATCAGGGTTAAATGAGATCATGGGGAGGGGTTGCATTAGTGGATTTATAAAAAGAAGAGAAATCCAAAATAGCAAATATATTAGTCAGCTTTCTTCCACTATCATGAAATACGTAAGGCAGCCTACTTAAGAAGAAAAGAGGTTTATTTAGCAAACAATACTGCAGGTTCAGAGTCCAAACAGCATAGCACAGGCTCTGGCACCACCCTCCACCCCCAGCCATGTCACCTTATGGAGGATTACAAAGGTGGGAGGAAGCAATTGTGTCTGCTGGGTGGCAAAGATCTGGGTGGCACCAGACTAGGGATTTTACAACCCTCGCTGTAGGACTGTTAAGGGGCTGAAGGACTACACAATCCGTTCTGAGGGCCACACCCCTCAACGACCTAAGGTTATCACTCTAGGCTCTGCCTCTTAAAGGTTCCACAGCATCTCCCCATCCTGTCACCTTGCTTGGGAACCAAGCCTCCAACACATGGACCCTTAGGGGACACAACCATAGTTTAAGGTTACTTCCTCTGCATGTGACACTCTGTGCCACCTTTGGACTCTGCAGAGAGTTTCCACGAGCAAGAAGCTCTCACCAGGTGCAGCCTCCAGAACTATAAGAAATAAGTTCCTTCTCTTTGTAAATAACCCATACATTAATGCTAAGTTATAGTAAGGGAAATCAGACTAAGATAATTCCAAAGGGTGAGAAAATAATTTTATACTGGAGGAACTTGAAAAGCCTTAACCAGTTAACCAAGGTTAACGTCACCAATGTTAAGCCACGATGCCAGAATGTCCCCACTGATTAGATGTCACCAGAAAGGCACTTCCTCTCTCAGTATTCTCATCAAAACCCATCATTGCACAGTCTAGATATGAGAAAAACATGGACAAACCCAAATTGAGGGACATTTAACAAAATACTGGACCAGCGCTCTTCAAAAGTGACAGTTATGAAAAGCACAGAAAGTCCAAGAAACTGTCATCAAACAGTGGATGTAAAGGGGGAAACAACACAATATAATGCTGGATGGAATCCTGGAAATGGGACTGGAACCAGGGAAAAGCAAAGAAAACTCCAATAAAGTCTAACATTTAATTAGTAGTAACGCAACAATTGCTGCTTTCTTAATCCTGACAAAGATGCTAACAATAGGAGACAGGAATACGGGGACTCTCTGGACCACCTTTGCAACTTTTCCATAAAAGTTAATTCAAAATAAAAAGGCTGCTTTCAAAAGACACAATAACCAAAGCAATGACAACAACAAAAAGAATGTCATATATTAAAACAAACAAAATCAGGAACACTTGACAAACTGTGTTTGCGTGGTTTTCTCAAAATCAAATCAAAAATTAGATTTGATCTAGTGGAAAACATACCTTCCGGTACCAAATATGAATGCTGTAGTGACAGGGAACATCCTTGGTGCCTGGTCTTTGACTACATGTGATTTTGGGAAGCATGGACATTCTGGAGTAAAACACTAACACAAACTCCAGAATCAACCCCTGGTTTCACAACATGCTCTTGACCTAACCCTTTGCCCAGCCCCTTTTACAGTTTTGCTCCAATTCAGCTCCTAATAACCCTCAAGATCAATCTCTTCTTATTGAAAAAAAGGAAGAATCAAAAATGCCCCAGGGCTGGGGGTGTTGCTCACTGGTGTGCACATACTATGTGCAAGGGCCTGGATTCACTCCTCAGCACCAAAAGAAAAATGTTCAGTCTCCATTACAAAGTGCAGGGCAATCCACTGCCAAGCATTCACATAATTTAAAGGTGAAGAACAAACCTTCAAAGGCAAAGAGCAAAGAAGCCATCTGCCTTCTAGTAACACCACAGCTACAATCATAACTCAACCTATTGCCCCAAAGCCTTCAGCCCAGCCCCATGAGCCACACACACAAGGCTGGATGAATTGACGAGTATGAAAACAGAAACTGCTCAGTCATTCTGTGGTAACTCGCAAGCTCCCCACCCCAAACCAGCAAGGATAGCTGAGAAAATGCAAGGGAGGGCTTTCTAAGTACTGTGGTTTCATTTTAGTTGTGAACTCACTCAACCCAGGAGGTGTAAGTTTCTCAGTTGACAAAGTCTGCAAAGGTTGCAAGAAGCAAAAGGAAGAAAAGATCTCCTCCAGCAGAGACACAACTTGCTAAGAATCCACACAGTCCTTCCAGCCCGCACCCCTGTACCCTAGGTTCTCCAGGGATGTGGAAGAAGGGGTGCTTCCTCTCCTCCCTTCCATTCTTTGCCTTCTTGCTTCTGTCCGTGAGCTCTTTATTTCTGTCCTCAAAAAGCTCTGACACTTGCATGGAAGACAGGTGTAGAAGGCAGGTTCCAAAACAGTGTTGCACAGAGAGAAATTTTACAACAAATTTTACACATTGTCAGAAACCCTCAAGTGTCCGAGGCTGTGGCCGCCTCCCCGGATGTGGGAGGAGAGGGCAATGGTTTTTTTCTGTGGTTTCTAAGACTTAGGTCTAGCTAACTACTTTTACTCAGTTCTGTTAGAGTAGATGCAGAGGCGGCAAGAAGTCAGAATGAGAATCAAAGAGCTCTGCACAATGACATTCTAAGATATGTGTATCTAGGGGCAGAGAAAGGAAGTCCCCTTGAAGGAAGGAATGGGAGAGGAAAAGGGAAAATGGAAAGGCCTGGAGGGAGCAGGCAGGAAGTAATCAAAGGATCAGAAGAACAGATACAATCTCCTAAGAGAAAAATAGAGCTGTGAACAAATGGAACAAATATTTCTTCACTGGGTAAAAGTATGCTGGGGCTCCATACTGATGGGGCTCCTCTTCCCCTTCTAGAATTCCAAGGCAGCTCCTCATCGGTTCAGGCCATGACAGGGGCCCCACTGTACAAGACAGTGATTGGCTTGGAAATGAGACTTGAGGCTGGAAACAAGGAAGACTGTTTCTTGTTGTTGCTTTGTGTTTTATTTGTTAGGATGCATTTAGAGGCAGTGAGGTTGGAATGGCACAGGAGGTTAGTTATGAAAACAGAAGTGGAGGTGTAGCACCTGCAGTTCATGTATAGGAGGGATCCCTGGTTATCACTAGGCCTTGACTCCCCTAAGGCTGTGCTCTGCTCATGGGATGATTGAGTTTGCTGGTCTGTGAGGTTCCCTGCTTGTAGCTGTAGTATAAATGTGATAATCACTCAAAAGATGGAGCATTACTATACACAAATTCTGCAAGGGTTTCTGACACAGGCTCATTGCTATGGTTTGAACATGTCCACAGAAATTTCATGTTGTTGGATGGTATTTGAAGATGGGGCTTTAGGGAGGTCATTAGGTTTAGAGAAAGTCAAGAGGGTGGTGCCTCCTTGGTTACAATTAGTGGCTTTAAGAGAAGAGCAACAGAAATCAGAGTTGTTCTGTCTGACACTGTAATGCCATCTACCTCGTTACAGTATAGCAAGAAGGCCCTCACCAGAGGGTGGTGCCGTGCTCTGAAAATTTCCAGACTCCAAAACTGTAAGTCAAATAAATTTCTATTCTTTCTAAGCTACCTAGTCTCCACTATTCAGGAATAGCAACAGAAAACAGACTAAGACACATTATCTTTGACTCAAAAAAATCCACTCTATAGCTATGTAGAGAAAATCCCCTCAATGAGTCAGGCAGCATCTTCAGGGGCCAGAATCCCATGTTGAATCTTGAGGGTCATTTAGACACTTACTTGTCTGTGTGCAATTAACTAGGAACTGGGAAGAGGCACATTGTGACTCCTTCAAGGGCCAATACAATCTGGACTTGATGGCATGAGAGCAAGGAAGGGACATGAAGAGTTAAATGTTTTTTAGAAAGGAATGAGAACAACCTGGAGGTCTGGGATTGTCTTTCAGGGAACGTAGCATTCACAATAAACCCACCGTGTTCAAAGAAACAAGGGTTTGACCCCTTTGTAAGAGTTATGATGAACAGAAGGCATGTGGCCAATATCTCTTGTTCAGCAGTGCAGTTGCCATTCACTTACAGCCACATCTTATTAGGGACCATTCTCTACTCCTGGAACCAATGCACTGACAAAACCTTCCATACACATAGGGAAAACAAGGTAGACCTGCTGCTGTCCTTGATGTTGTAAGAAAAAGAACGCAAACAAGCAAAGCTAAAGAGCAGAGATCCTATCAAACTCCATGTAGCAACCTACATAAAAATTATGCATAGTAATAGGAGGTGTCAAGAGAGTCTCAACCCGTTTTCAGGGACAAAAGGAGGCAGAAGCACCGTTTCTCCTCTGACTTTTCTCCTAGGAAGGAAAACCTTGCTAAGTATCCCTCTATTACATAGGAAGAAGGTACCAGAGTCTGAAAAAGACTTGGAAAAGCACTGTCTCTTGGTGGCTTATGAGAGTAATTAGCAAGAAAATGTGCGAGAAGCCAGGTATGGTGGTGCACGCCTGTAAGACCAGCACTTCGGTGGCTGAGACTGGAGGGTCGCCATAAATTCGAGGCCAGCCTGGGCTGCACAGTGAATTCAAGGCCAGCCTGAACTACATAGAGAGAACCTGTCTCAAGACAACGACAAAAACAAAAAGTACAAGACTCTCTCTCTCCCTCTCTCTTCTCTCAACCCTAGTGGTGGAAGCATAAAACACCACCACCCCACCACGGCCTGGCCACATTTCGGTTTGTATTTTGCTTGCACTGCAAGCAAAACATGGAAGGAAACCACATCTACAAAGCAGATGAGGTTAAATTTCTAGGAGTCCCTTCCAGGCCCAAGGGTTCTGGTTTCACTTCTCTTCATTCTGCTTCTTGATTCACAGGAACTCTGAGAACCTACTTGGTAACTACCACCAGGCTGGGTTAGGGGATCCAGCATCTCTCAAGAAATGACAGCTGAGGGCAAAGGTAGGGCCTTCCTACTTAAATTTATGACACTATGCTTTACCCAAAGCACAGACACAAAACTGGGCCTACTCACACACAAACACACACACACGGCACACACGGAATTCTTGTTATTACCCTGTTCTGGGTTGAATTATGTCTCACTGTCTCCAAATTCATATATTGTGAAGTCCTAACCTTCAGTGCATCAGAAAATGATTAGATTTGGAGACAGGGTCTTTACAGGTAATCAAGGTAAAATTCAGTCATTAGAGTGAGTAGTTCCTAACCCAATATGATTTGTGGCTTTATAGGAAAGGGAGATTAGAAAACAGACAGATGAAGATAGAGGCAGGAGGCAGCCCGGAGCAGACCCTTTCCTCTTAGGTCAGTAAGTAGAAGTCCACTCTTGAGAAAGGAGCACAGTGTTCTAACATGTGGAAAAGCCCTACTCATTGTCCTTTCTCTTGTTTGGCTCCAAGATCCTGGGCAGCCAGGATAGGACTTTTCCTTCATTATCCACCTACCCATCTGTCAGGAAACTAAAATGTTCACTACTGAGGAAACCAACCCTAAACAAATGCTGACACCAACCTACCAAAGGAAGTTAGTTACTCTGCGGTCAAGAAGACCTGTGGCCATCAAACCTCCCTCTTCCCAATCACCATATTACTCATATTCCTCATTTTGCTCATCCTGTGAACAATTCAAGGTTTCCAGATGTGTAATGAAAATCTAAAAAAAAGAAGAGTTGGAAAGTACAAGTGGCAAAAAGGAATTCAAAGGAAAGTCACAATGGAGAACAGAAGATCTTAAAACTTATTATCAACAATTTTCAGAAATAAGATATTTTTATAACCAGAAAACAAAAAAAAATGTTATAAAGAGGGAATAAAGTATTTAAAAGAACTTTTGAAAGTAAAAATGACTGCAGCTATTAGCAGAGTAAATCAAAAGTTATAAGCTAAAGTTGAAAAAAGCCTCGCATGAAGTAGAACAAAGAGGTAAAGAAAGACATAGAAAACAAGGGAAGGATAAAAATGTTCGAGGATGAGGCCAACAATTCCAACATCTGAGTAAAAGGAGCTCTAGAGGAGAGAACAGGGCGGATACCTGAAGTTTCCATATTGAAAAGGCACAATGAGGAAAAAAAGAGAGTGCATTAAGCACTCATCATAAAATTCCATAACATCGGTGCTAAGAAACAAATGCAACAACAAAAATTTTCTAGAAGTTTCCAGAAGGGAAGGAAAAGAAAAACTATATTAAAGGTTATAGCACAGAACTGGCCAGATTTGTGAAAGGTAATGCTGGATACTAGAAAACAATGGCCATGATGCTTTTAAAATTCTCAAGGAAGTTTTATTTTCAGCCTAGAATTTTATATCTAGATAAATTTTCAGTGAGTTGGGCAAGGGAATCTCAGAAATCTCAAAAATTTAATTCTAGGCAGCCTTTCTCAGGAAGCTCTTCAATGAGAGATTGTTCTGGTTATTTATGGCTGTGGAAGAATATACTCCAAACTTAGCATCTTAAAGCAATAATGTGTTATTATTTTAATTCATTACTCTTTCTCTGAGGAATATGGAGAGGAAGAAGTGAGGGTATCTTCTCTCCCCACTGTCTGGAGTCCCAGCTCAGAACAGTCAGAGCAAGAACACTTGGGAATGTTAGTGTCACTTTACCTCTCTCCATGTGATCTCTCTCCATGGACTGGCTTGGGTTTCTTCACAGCATGGCAACTCAGGGTCAGCCTCAAGAAACAGGAAGTAGAAGATAACAAGTCTCTTCAGGTCTGAGCCAGGAAACTGATGAGTACTCACTTTAGCTATATTCTGTTGGCCAAAGCAGTTACGAAGCCACCTGGAGTCAAGGGAACACAAACCACATGTCTCAAAAGGAATAACCCTGAAATAATTTATGGGTATCTTTAACTCTCTACAAAGAGTAACAAAGAGAAAACCTGGGAAAACAGTGATTTGACTACAGAAAAGATACAAAGGCAATTGCCAAGAACATGGTGAAGAAATATGGAGAAAGCTAGTCCAGCTTGGCTATGAGGCCCCAAAAGGAAGATTCCACGATGGGCATGTCCATGAGGGGCTGGATGGAGTAGGCTAGTTACCCAGTGGGTTTGACTCCATCAAGAGGAATGAAACTATTCAATGATAGGTCTGTTCTGTTATCTATCTAGTACGAAAGTCAGTGAATGATAGATGTATAGAGACCTAAGCAAATTAATGGTATGATGATTATCTCCAGATAAAATGTACTGACAGAAGGAAATAAAATATGCTACACAATGGGACCTGTCTGGGAACAATATTTATATAGCTGTAACAATATAAGCACTAGACATAATTTAAGTAAAATGATGGCACACTGATTCTCAGAGGATATAAAAGCATTGGCACAGAAAGAAATCTCCATTTTCTACAGCAGTAAGGCAGAATATAATGAAAAGTTGATGGGCCAGGGGAATAGCGCAACGACAGGACATGTGCTTAGCACATATGAGGACCTAGGTTCAATCTCCAGCACCAAAACAGAAACAAAAAGAAGGGTGGCCATTTTAGCAGTTATTTAGGAAAATGGAGTTAAATGTCAGAATAAGGGTAAAGAATTGAGAATGACTGTCCATGAGGGAAGAAAATAAGGGACAGAGAAAGTTATGGAAGATGGTGGCTGTCTTCCTTTACTGTACAACTTTATTAAGTCTGTTCACAGCTTACATCAATAAAAAAGTTACATAGTAAAACAGCAAGCTACATAATAAAGCACTTAGACCCTGCTCATATAACAAAATAATATTTTACATGTATATGGACTCATACAAAAGAAGTGAAAACAGACCATGAACTAGGCTCAAGGATGAGAGATGATTTGGTGATCAAATAAACTGATGAGATAAGCCAAATGTGGTATACACATACCATGGAAAATTATCTGACCTTACAGGGGCAGGGTTTCTGATGTATTTTACTATGGAGGAAACTTGAAGACAGAGAGAGTGAAATAAGCCAGTCACAAAATGATAAATTCTGTATGGTTTCTATCCTTTAAGGAGAAACCTAGAATACTCAGATGTAGAGGGGGGTAAATGTAGAATTATGGTTACCAGGGGCTTGGGGAAGAGGTGAGAGAGAGCTCTTATTTAATAAATACAGTACAGAGTTTCAGTTTGGGAAGATGACAAAGTTCTGGAAATGAGCACACAACAATGTAAATATACTTAATGACACTAAACTGTACACTTTAAAATGGTTATGATGGTAAATTTTATGTTATATACTTTTCTATTTTAAAGAGAAAAATAAAAATAGCAAAGCAGTTTCAAAAGTGTTAGTAGGAGAATTACAATAATTAATACATTGCATATTGTCATCTTCATAGTAATTATTCAGAGTACAAGATACAGGCATGATATCTTGTCCAAAAAATATTACCACAATTCTTTAAAGTAGCTGGGAAAGGGAACATTTTAGGAAATCTTCCACACGGACTCTTCGTGGTGAGAATATGTTCATGAAGCATTTGCATGAATAAATAAGCTTGGGGGAGTGAACATGAAAAAAGTAGAGAAATTTTAATTACTTTAGGGAAAAAAAAAAGAGAAGGGAATGAAGAGAAAGAAGTGGAGAGAGAAGCTTCCTGGAATAGCAAAGAACATTGTGGGAGGGCATGACAGGTCTTAGGGGAACAGAAGTGCCCAGAGAGGCTTTTAAGTTGCTTGGCTGAGGGATGTGAGCACACCTGCACAGGGGCGTACTGACTCACCAGCCAGCCCCCATGAGGAAACTTCTTTGTCAATAAATTCCAAAAATGATTGTAAAGCTTCTCTCATTTCTGACATTGCTTTTTCACATTCCCTACAAAATCCAGTGAGGTGCCTTGGATTAGATCATTTCTGTTACTAAAAGGAAACACCTGAAGTTGGGTACATTATAGAAAAAAAGAAGTTTATTTAGCTCACAGTTCTGGAGGTCCCAGGGCATGGCACCAGCTCCTTTTCAGCTCTGCTGAAGACCTCATGGTGGATGGATGACCTCTCAATGACAGGAGAACAGAGCACATCAGAAGACAGGAAGCCAGAGAGTGAGGAGGAACCAGTTTGGGACCGCCCATGAGGCTCCATCTCTTAAAGGTCCCACTCCTTGTTAGTGTCACCGCACTGGAGACCCAGCTTCCAGAAAATGAATCCTTAGTGGCATGAATCACATCCAAACCATAGCAAGCCTTAGGTCACCCAAAACTCTGTGGTTACAACAAACAGCACACCATCACTGAATACATAACAGGGCAGGGAGGGCCCTCAGCACCCCAGGCCTTCTCAGAGTCCAGGGTCTCTAACTCAAGGAGGAGTGAGGATACCACCTGCCACGCTAGTCTTGGAGAGAAAGGAGAAACCATCCCTCAAGGGGACCTGGACTCTCTCCACACAGCTTTTAAGACCATGATGTCTATCAGCCTAGGACCAAATTCCTACTCTGCAAACAGTAGTCATGCACAGGAAATTTCACAACCTGTTTTCTTTCAGAAGGAAACTATGTCCTGGCTGTGACATCTGCGTCTGTGTCTTACCTTGTTTAAACTTCCCACTATGCACATAGTAATCACCATGGGCTTCCTCAAACCCCACCCCTCTACACCTACTTTAACTTCAAAGGCCTGGCCAGAGTGGGGGCAAGAGTGGGGACAGCCACAGGAGGCCTAAGGTTACCTCACTGAATAAGCAAGTTTCATTTCTGGTCTTCTATGGAGCATCTGATATTAGCTGAATGTTAAAACATCCAGAAAGAAGGTCACTGTCTTCTAAGCTGGGTAAAATTAAATCTGTTATGGGGCTGGGAATTTAGCCTAGCGGCATAAGTGCCTACCTGGCAAGCATGAGGTTGTGAGTTCAATCTCCGTCACAAAAAAAAAAGAAAAACTTAAATCTGTTAGTACAAGGTGATCTTTCAAATGTATTGCAGAACTTTTAACCATTTAGAAAAAAATATTTAAAATGTTGTACATGCTATTATTCATGTTATTATTTCTATGCATATTATTCGTATGTTATTGTTTTTATGCTGTAATTGTGAGGTAAAAAACTAGAAGTGAAAAGAATAGAATAACCTTCATTAGGATAATGGAACTCCTGCCTCTGTGTGTGTGTGTGTGTGTGTGTGTGTGTGTGTGTGACGGTAACCGGCATTTTCTAAATGCCAACACAACTTGTTTTCACCTAAGCTTCACAACAACCCAGCAGCAGGGATGTTATCCTCATTTCTGTGTTGATTCTTGTCGGTAGTACAGGAGATTGAACCCCAGGCCTCACGCATGCCAGGCAAGCCCTCTATTACTGAGCTACACCCTCAGCCATAGGTTCAGTGAGGGGCAAAGAAACACTTCCTGTTGGTCAGGTAGGGGAGTTACTGTCCAGTGGCTTTGCAGCCCAAACTTGCCTTTCTCTCCATTCCCAGGGGTGATACAATCCACAGGGAAGTGTCCTACTTGGCCTAAATCAATAGGTGGGAACTTAGAATTCTATTTCCTATTTTGAACAACAGTTATCTTAATTTAAAAAGGCAAAGAGGCAACAGCCCAGGAATAAACTTAAAAGACTGAGGAACATAGGAGCAGATATATCCATAAAGGGCTTTTTGCACTCTTAAAAAGAAGGTCCCCGAAGGGTTTTTTTATTTAGCAGAGTTATACCTATTTATCCTAGTCAAAATTATAATAGAAAAAATTTCAAAAGTATTTATCAAGTCATTTCATGGCAAGCATATTAAATCCACTAAGTATTTTATGAAAATAACTTTTTTATTAAAAAAAAGGAAAATTAAGAATAGCATTGTTCTGTATTTTACATGTCTCTTTAATATCTGCCTTACCAGAAATGGGTAGACTCCCATACCTGCTTCTCCATTTGATCGGTTGAAATACTACATTTCACATAGTCTTTAGAAACTGTCACTGTATCTTAGTGACAGGAAGCCGAGAACACCTTAAGACTCTCATAAAAATAATTTTATATGGTCTTGGGTCCCCAAGGACCACACTTTGAGAACCATGACTTAAAGACCCATGTGCAGAGAGAGACGTTGAGAAGTATGAGAACCTCAACACATCCGCCATCACACACCTTCCCTAAGCCCCATCTCCCTACTAGGTAGCAGTGCAGGAACCCCAGAATCTTTGCCAAGAACCCCTCAGCTTTTAGTTCAGCCAAACCCTCTCTTCTCAGCTCCCCTCATTCTTAAGAGAGAAATCAACCGCGAGCGAACCCTGGCATAAGGAATGGAAGTTTTCCTCTCCTAAAACCCTGAGGCAGCTATAACTGGGCTTCTCAGACTGCATGAAACAGGGTCACTTGACCTGCAGAACACAGAAGACCATCTCACAATGAATGAGATGCTAACCAGCCGGTGACTGCGCCGCTTTCTCCACCCACTAACATGAGCTGTACCAACTCCTCTGCATACTTTTCAGAGCTGTGTTGCATCAAACAATATCATGGGCCCGAGCCCCACTGCATCCAGCCAAGGTACCCTCGCTGCTGTTCAGGGCCAACTCGGCACGCCTGTGCTAGGAGGAGACCCCAGAGTCTGCCCCAGCCCCGCACCCCAGTCCACACACACACAGACACGCCCTGCGGGCCCAGTCGACCCCTGTCGCCCCTCGGAGTGGTGAGTAGCACAGGGCGGGGTCTTGAGCAACTGAGGTTTACAATCCAGGCGGATCTCTCCGGCCACGCCAGTCTCCAGAGATCCCCTTCCACGGCGGCGCCCACTCCTGCACCCAGACTGATTCTGGGGGGGGGGAGCCGCGGTGGAGGATAATTCCCTGGGGGTCTGAGACCTGGGAGGTGACAAGTTGTGCCCACACCTGGGACCCCATCTTCTTCTGAGGTAAGGATGGGCCTGCCCTGCGGGCTCAGCACACACCCCACCTTGCCCACGTCACGTCACAGCAGGGTGGCGCTGGGGGCCAGGGTCGCTACCCAGTACCTGCGCTCCCCGGGAGACTGCGCGGTTCTTCGGTGAGATCCAGAACTCGCCGCCCAGGAAGCAGTGCAGGGATGAGTCTCACTGGGTGCTCAGTGCGAAGCCACTAGGTCCGGCTCCCGAGGTCCAGCGTGACCTGACCGTGGCTCTGGCCCCAACTGTGCTGCGCCTCGGCTGAAATCCCTGCCACCTCCAAACGACCTTCCCTCCAAGACTACTTTGCCGAGATGAGCATTGTGGGTGTGGCCTGCTGGTATGAGGTCAGGAGACACCATCTGTACATCCCTACGAGTTTCCTTTGCCTGCTGTAACAAATGACCATAACCTGTCTTAAGATGGCACAAACACATTCCTACAGTTCTGGTCATCCGCAAGTCAAAATGGGTCTTCCAGGGCTGAGTTCTCTCTGCAGGCTCCAGGGCAAATCTGTTTCCATGTCTTTTCCAGCTTCTAGAGGTTAACTGTAGTCTCGGTTCCTGACTTTCCCTGACTCCACAGTGAACCCATCGATCCAGTCTGCTTCCACCCAACCACCACCATCATCATCATCTTCTTCTTCTTCTTCTTCTTCTTCTTCTTCTTCTTCTTCTTCTTCTTCTTCTTCTTCTTTCCCTTCTTCTTCTTCTTCCTCCTCCTCTTCCTCCTCTTCCCCTTCCTCCTCTTCCTCTTCCTCCTCTTCCTCTTCTTCTTCCTTTTTTGTACCAGGGCTCAAACTCATGATCTTGTACTTGCCAAGCAGGTGCTTATGCCACTGAGCTAAATCCCCAGCCCCCAACCACCTTCTTTTAACTTTAACCTTTTTTTCCCTGTCTTAAAAGGATTCAGTTACACTGGCCCTGTCTTAGTTAGGCATTTCTAAAAGATGACCCTATATAAGGGGTGATAAAAACATACACTAAGTGTTTAATTTTTTTAGAGTGTATTACAGGCCAGGTGAGGTGGCACATTGCCTATAACCCCAGCACTTGGGCAGCTGAGGCAGGAGGATTCCTGTGAGTTCAAGGCCAGCCTGGTCTACAAAATGAGTTTAAGCCCAACCTGAACTCCATAGAGAAATGGTCTCAAAAAGACCAAAAAAAAAAAAAAGGTCATGAAGCCCCCTCAAAATATTCCCCCTCTCTTCAGACACACTTATCCCATTGTTCTTGCCACTTTCTGAAGCAGTTCTAGAAGCCCTGTTTCATCAGGTAAGTCTTTATGACACATGAGCAAAAATACAGTGACTGCGGCTGCTGAGTGCCATCCAATGGAAAGGCAGGCCTAATATAATGTGGAATGACACACTGCAGTATGTCCTCGTCACTAGATCTGACACTGTGCAACTTCTGACTCCTCCCCAAAGTCAAAATGACCAGGAAAAGTAAACTTTTTAATCAATTCAGCACATGGAGACAGCCGCAACAGTGCAACTAAAGACAGCTGTGAAAGAGGACTTCCAGAACTGCTTCAGACAGTAAGAAGTAAGAATGTAAGAAGAATGTACAGAAGTAAGAATGATGGGATGACTAAGTTCCTCCTCAGTGCATGCAGCTTAAGTGAGAAAAAAAGTTCTCTATTGGTATAAGTCATTAAGAAGCATTGGAGGATTGTTAAATCACTTATGATGGAAGATATCAGAAGACTATTGCTGCTGAAATAAAGAAAAATCAAAATAGATGCACTGGTAGAGGGACTGGAAGGGGCAGGGCAGATGCTGTTGACCAAAGCTGGATAGCAAGGGTTGATGTGATCAATTGGCGACATTTGACAAAACTGTCACCTACTGATCACATACTGAATGAGCTCCTGGATCCTAGAGAAGCTATGAAAACACTAGGTGAGCATTGCACGGGGCTGCCATTGGCAGTGTTTGGCAATGTAAGCAAGAGATGGGCTCAGAAAAGACAAGATTGGTTTGCAGACTGGGAGGGAAGCGAATAGAGTTGAAACTTTTAAGGTTGGAAAAGGCAACTACTTCCCAATTTCTATTAGAAAACACTCAACCTGAAACGTTCTTTAAGCAACAAAGGTCAACTAAAGTTCAAGACCCTAAAACTCTACACCTTTGCCTCTGTGACAAAGGAGAAAGTGAACTGTGACCTAAACCCTTGTGACCAATGGATTTTAGGGATGCACACCAAGCCACTTCTCTCCCAGGCCCTGTCAATCCAAGGAACCCCCATCTGAAGCATCCCTGGTCACTGTGTCAGAGTAAAACAGAGTGGATCAAATCCTCCCTCTGAATGATAAACCCAGGAGTGACCAACGTAATCTAGACCATCCTGCAACACATTAGAAGGATGTATTCACATGCTTCATCTACTTCCCAGAGCCTGGTTAATCCTCCTAGATTCCCAGAGAAGAAAGAACTAAGGCTTTGCAGACAGCACTATGTTGTACAACCTGTGAATCACTCACTTACTACAAGGAAAAGTTGCCGAATAAATGACCCAAGAGAATTTCTCTCAGGTCACATTGGCTTGACTGGATCTCATAGTCCTTGTACCCATTTTCTAGGGCTTCCATATAAATGACACAAAGCTGGCATGACAAACAGCAAAAACTGATTATCAGAAACAAATTATTTCAAAAATCTGGATGAAAGTCTAAAATCAAAGTGTCGGCAGTATCTTATTTCTGAAAAAGAATCTTTCCTTGCCTCTTCCTAGGTCCCTGGAGCTCCCAGCAAGCTTTGGCATTCCTTGGCTTGTAGCAGCGTCACTCCACTGTCACCTTCTTCCCTGACATCTTTGTCTTCAGTCTTCCTGTCCTGAGAAGGACACCAGTCACTGACTTTAGACATCATCTTAATCAAAGTTGACCTTATCTCAATTTGATGATATCTGCAAAAGCTCTTTTTCCAAATAGGGCCATAGACTGAGATTTCTGATGGGTGCAAACTTTTAGGGAGAACACTGCTCAATCTAATATACCCATTCAAAATTAATCACCAATAATAAGAAAGAAATGGAAAGAAATGTGCATTACTGGTTAAATCAATGATTTCAGAAATAACTTCATATCACAGTAAGCTAGGGTTTTTAAAAAACAGTGGCACAAACAGATATAACCTGATCCATAAATCCAACTTAAATTTTTAAAAATCTTCTCTTCATCCAAGATGGTTTTATTGTATAGCAAGGGCTGAGACCATTGTTTTAGACTAGGTCGTTCCTGCACAATAGATTGCTACATGATTGAGACAATTGGTGAAATTTAAACAAACTGGATACCATAATTTTATTAACACTGATTTCTGATTTTGGTCATTGTACTATGGATATTTAAATAAATGTTCTTGTTTATAGGAGCAAATTGAAGTGTTTCAAGGTAAAGGGACAGCTTACTTTAAATATGTTAAAGAAGAAGAAGGAGGAGGGGGAGGAGGAGAAAGAGGAGAAAAGGAGAAGGAGAAAGAAGGAGAAAAGAAGAAGAGGAAGAAGGGGAAGAGGAGGAGGAGGAAGAAGAAGAGGAAGAAGAAGAAGAAGAAGAGGAGGAAGAGGAGGAGGAGGAGAAGGAGGAGAAAAGGAGAAGGAGAAAGAGAAGGAGAAAAGAAGAAGAGGAAGAAGAAGAGAAGGAGGAGGAGAAGGTGCATGCACTTGCCCATGCACAGGTGTGGTGTGGGCAGGAGTGTAGAATCTCTAGATTATTGCACTAGTCATGACATCCTAGTTATAAAGCAGTAAAATCCAATTTGAATTACCTTCTGTAAAATGGGAAGGGAGCACTAAGATGGCAAAGTGGTAAGCAGCAGAGAAAGAGCCTGAGACTTGCTGTCTAGACTCCAGAATATAGAAAGGAAGACAAGCAGGAGGGAAGTGAGTCCCCTGGACCCAGGAAGAAGCTGAAGTGTGAATTGAAGCCCATGGAAAGAATGAAGAGAGAAATTTCAACAAAGAAGAAGGAGGCACCCATCTCCCTGAGATGGGACTCACTGTGTGACAGAAATGATTGGAACTTGTGGGCACATGGTGACAGCTGGTGACCCTAGAGGCCTCCAGGGAGAGATGCAGCAGTGGAGGGAAGTGGAGGATGTGGAGGACTGCATGGCTGGTGTGAGTCCGGAGGGCTCAGTCCTCCTCACAAGAGAGCGACTTGGCAGGAACCATCTAGGAGGTGGCCACCTGAGCTCAGAACTCAGAGCCGCCATCGGCTCTACCCCACAGCTCCCAGCTGGGCTCAGGTCCATGGAAGGTGCACAGACAGTTGCAGGCCAAATGAGTCTGCTCTCAGGCAGAACATGCAGGCTTTTCTCCTAAGCCACCGAAAAGGCAGCTGCTGGCTTGCTGGGATAGATCGTCATGGATCGGGACTCTGTCTCTGCACGTTGTCTACCAGTGACAGCACAGACAAACCCAGAAGTGGACTCTTTTCTTTCTATTTTTCTTTCTCTGTCTCTTGTTTATTTTTTGTTATGTGGTGGTTTTGTTTTTGTTTTTTGCTTTTTGGGTTTTTTTTCTCCTTCATTGTTTGATCTTGATTTATAATTGTGAACGAGGTTTCTAGCTTCTTTGTGGTTATGGTTTTGTTCTGTTCCTTTTATCTCTTCCTTTTTTTTCCCTCCAGTCTTCTGCAGGAGTTTCCCAAAGTTAGCATGATCCCCTTTTGTCCTCCAACCTTACTTCTACTCTCTTCCTCCTCTTCCATGGCTCTATTTTCTCCTTAACCCATTTTAAATATTAACCCCTGAGGGCAAAATTGACATATGAAGGACTTGGATGGCTATGGTATATAATTTTCTGGTTTTAGATTTTGTTATATAACCAAAAATCTAGTTTGTATGGTTAAAAGTGGCAAATTAATGATTAGTTCGGTTTGTCATTTTCTAACTGTGTTTGATGCTAATGGTACTATTAAAGCCAAAAATGACATAATTGTTCAAAACAAGTGTCCCTCCTGATATTCCATAACTGAGATTCACTAAGTATCACAGAAAATACTGTGGCACAGTGCCAAAGAACCAGGGACCGGGCCAAACAAGCAGCAACTTCTCATCTCCAACAAACTGAAGAGGTAAGACCTTCCAACAGACTCAAACCCCAAAATCCAGCTATGCCTGGAAGATACTTTGGAGAAATATCTTACTAGCAATAAAGCAACCCACCATAGGCAATTTATAAGCATCACCCAGGAATTAAACTAAAAGAGAAAAGAAAATGGGAAGATATTTAAACAAAATGCAACCCCTGACATCCAGTTCACCAGAAGCAAACCCAGGGGGCAATGAGGTGGAGCAATCTGAAAGCCCCCCACCTGGCCTCTCTAAAGTGGTAGAAAAGTGGAAATAGGCTTGAAAAACATAAGGAAGACTCAGAGACCATAAATGAACATCAGGACTCCCTCTCCCCCCTCCCCCTCCCCCTGCCCCTCCCCTGCTCTCTCTTTCTCTCTCTCTCTCTCTCTCTCTCTCTCTCTCTCTCTCTCTCTCTCTCCTGTGACCCATGCAGCTCTTGGGTTCTTGAAGTGAAGAACCACGAGAAGATGAGAAAATGAAGAAAACACAAAGCTGGGATCAGGCAGAGACCTTACTATCCTGATGAGAGGAAAAGAACTGCTCCTTCACTTTAGAGGCATTTATTAATACATTTTAGCAACTTAACATTGTATGACACCCCATTGTCCTAGCAATCCACTGTTTGGGTCATCTTGGGGCTGGGTGTTGTCTGGGCTGAAGCAGCTTCTTCACGTGGCTTCCCCAGGCGCTCTTTGTTCTTAGAGAGGTCATGCCTCCACCCTGCATGTGTGATCAATTTCAATTTCCAATTTCAACTGCTCCCAACCTCTCTCTCTCTCTCTCTCTTATTCTGTCTCTCTTATTCTCTCTCTCTCTCTCTCTCTCTCTGTCTGCTTGTCTCTGTCTGTCTCTGTCTGCTTGTCTCTATCTGTCTCTGTTTCTCCCTTCCTCTCTGCATGGAAACCTGGTTCTCAGGACAGACTTAAATCTAACCACCAAACAGAACCACAGAGACCAACAATTCCTCAGTCTCACATTCCTCAACTTCAGCCACTAGAAAGCTCCTTCCCCCTCACCAATTTCCATTTTAAATAATTCTGGGAAAACTTTTATTGGCTTAGCATAGGTCAGGTACACACATGTGACCAGAAAGCTGTGGGTGGAGAGGGGCAGAAACCTATGTGAGGATGTACCAATCTGCAGCAGCCACAAGAGTCTGGAGGGGAGGCCATACCCACTCCACGGCCCCACGCAGCTGCTTCCTGAATGCTGGTTTGGACAGCCACCTGTCCTACCTCCTGAAATCCTCCCCTAAACCTTTCCCCTAATGGCTCCATCCCAACAGGTAGCATAACAGCTCCTGGAACGGCATCCTCTCTGAAACCCTGAGGGGCCTCTAGGTTTCCCTGCAGGACAATACCCCCAAAAACATTCTGCTGGTGGTTTTCCCTCAAGCCATCAGTAGAATAGGAGAGGTCAAGAGACCTAGGGTAGATAATCAGCTTCCCCGGAGCCAGGCTCAGAAGCCCCTCCATGACAATGCTGGGGAAGACCTAGAGTGGAAGGCTGGAGAAAAAGCCTGAGAATGATGGAAACTGGCAGTGATGGGCCTCGAGAAGGATGCACTGGTCCACGATGACCTGGGAAAGGCATCTAGGTCTGTACTCAGCAAATGCCTTATAGTCCAGGTCCACGGTATAAGAGCAGGGCCATAAAACTGCTGCTGTCTTCACTCTGTGATGTGCCTGGTCCCTCAGCCCTGGGAGGACAGGTAGACTTTTGAAGATGTTCCCACATGCAGTGGCTTACTGGGTTTCGATATGGCTGTGTGCTTCTGACTGGTACATTTCCTTTAAGCTGCTTCTGTAGATGAAAGAGCAGTAATGTTAACCAGCCACATGGCTCTCGGTGGCCTCCTGTATGCTTTGTCTAAAGCTCATATCCCACCCATCACACACTACCCAGACAGGATTGCCCTGGAGGCTTTGGTGAATTTCACAGATGCTGCTTTTGAAGAAGGCTGGGGCACAAACTTCACAAGCCAGGGCTCAAGAATCTGTGGCAAGGTACAGCCTGTTCTTGAAGGTGTGTCAGTATGTTTCGCAGAAATCATGTGTTACAGTTTAAATATTAGATATCCCCCATGGTCTCTTGTGTTTGGATGGTGATTAGATAATTGGGGCTTTACTCTACTTGTTGATGAACTTATCTACTGGTGAGTTCAATAGTTCATGTGCTGTTAGGAGGCAGAGCCTGGTCCAAGGTGGCAAGTCACTGAAAGGATGACCTGGAAGGGTGTATTCTTGTCCCTGGCTCCTTTCTCTCTTCTCTCTCTGCTTCCCAGCCACCGTGGTGTGAGCAGTGTTCCTCCCCAAGGCTCTTCCCTTTCTGCTTTGGAGCCAGAAAACTATGGACTGAATCCTAAAAAGAAAAAAGTCATAAGCCAAAATAAACTTCTCTTTTACATTGTGAGTGCCAGGTATTTTGCCCCAGAGACAAGAAAGTGACTAACAGATCAGGCAATCATAAAATACTAGCACTGGGGGCATCCTATGACTTGTCTAGCCAGTCCTTTCTTTCCAGAAGAGGACACTGTAGGATGTGGCTTCTGATGCAGTAGTCTGGCCATTGCACTGAATCTGAGAAGGGAAAAATAAACAAATTTGGGAAAGTAGTTTATTGTGTCCTTCTTGCTTTCCAGAATGTCCTAGTCTGAGTATCTCAGCAGGCCAAGGAAACGTGTGCAGCTCAGATTTACCTGGCCCCTCCCTCACCTGTTTGTATAGAGCCCGCACCCCAGTAAGGCCCTCCTTCCTCCATCTCCAAGAGCCTGAGGGGACCTTCCCACAGAGCAGAACCGCTTCCCTGTTAGTCACACTGTCTGACCCAACATGCAGCCCTCCAGGGGGATGAACAGCTGCTGTGTGGACAAGAGAGCCAGGAAATACAGCTTCACTTTATGTTGTCTTTGGAATTAGGACCCATGAACAAAGTTTGCAATGGGGAAATTCTGGCAGCTTTCTTACCCCAAGAGTTAGACAGATGTCCAGGAAGAAGGAAGAGACAGAGTCTTGGAAAACACACACACACACACACACACACACACACACACACACTGTCCTCAAAAATACCCTCCCCTCCAAAGAGCTGCAGCTTTGATACAGGCTCATCCCTGAAGTGCCAGCCCCCTTTTCTCCCCAGAAGCGTCTTCCTGCAAGTGGACTGATGGGCTCCCTCCTGACCTTGCAGATCTTGCTGGCACAAATGGCCCCATGCTAAGAACAGATGCTCCTGTTCCTCAAAGCCCCTGACAGGCAGGCTGGCGTGAGGGGTTCCCAGGCTGGTTCCCATGCACCCCATTCTTGAAAACGTTGACTATGAACTCTGGAAACAACTCAGGCTGTGAACTATGGAATCAACCGGTTCAGAGGCCAACTCAGTTTCCCATCTCCCTCCTCCAAAAGAGACAACTCTTATCCACACCAAAGCTTCCCAGTGCGAGGCCCATGGACCAACCTGTGCCCTTTGGAGGGCCACCCTGGGTATTACCACACAGGGATCTCCAGGATGTACTGTGAAAGCAAGTGAAGAAAATGTAAAGTTTGCTACTTCTTGTGTAAGAAAGAGGAGTGTGTGTGTACACATACGCATCTGTGTGTGCATTCACTTACACCTTCAAAAAGAAATAAGATAAGCCAGAAGCTAGTTAAAATTATAGAAGGGAAGGATAGGGATGGAAGGCATCCCTCTCTAAATAGACCCTATTTCATAATTTTGACTTTGAACTAGATAAATGTTTTACATAACTAAAAAAAAAACTAACAAGGGAAAAAGCAGGTCCTAAAACTCAAAAAAAAATTACTCAACCATTATTTCAAGTTGGGAGCATAGCTACAAGAGAAAAATTACTTTAATGATCTTTAAAATGCATGACTTTACGTAGCCCATGAGGGATATACAGTTTGTAAGACATACCAGATAACCCAGTAAAGAACTGCAAAGAAATTTTAGACTGCATTCAAAAATTTTGTCAGGAGTAGCAACGCATTGTTATTTCAAAGCTATTCAGTGTATGCTGTGATATAAGGCAATCCAAGATTGCCAATATAAAAGATTTAAATTTTATTGGTTTATAGAATTTTTTTAAAGTTAGAGAAAAACTTTTAACTTAAATCCTTGCTCTAAATTTTAAAAAATTCTTGCTCTGTCTTAAATTCAAATTAGAACTAGAATAGCTTTACAGTATTTCCTTAACTTTGTAAGACCTACCTCAGTGAAAAGACCAGGAAGCAACACTTATGCAATGGTAATGAGCACCTACCACCTAGATTCTGGTCTTTAAATACCATTTCCCAACCAGAGCTTGGAAGAAGAGCTGATTCCATGGCAAGGGCAAGAATGAACCAAAAGAACTTTGGGCATCTTTATTGTACCAAAAATCAAGAATATTAATTCTAGAAGGATGAGTGCAGCTCATGTTTCCTACCAAAGGACACAGGCCAAAACACACAATTTTAGCAACAATTAAGCAACTATAATGGATTTGAGAAATGACTTAAAACATTACACACACACACAGGTAAAATAAGGTCACAAAATCCTTTAGCCCAGGGAAACATGAGACATGAAACCACAGTCACCTAGGTCATTCTGACCCAAAAAAGCAGGTCTCTGAAAAATCCCTGAGGCTGTAAAAATAATAAATAACCACAGAAAAAACCTTTTCTCACTTACTGAAATTCTAAGTTGTATAACATACAAAGTGATCAAAATAAATGCTGAATACTTAAATTTTTAAAAAAAAATTAAAATAAAAGAAGCATCCCTTAACCTCACCAAAATGCTGCCCCTCACTTTGAGCACATTTGTCCCATCATTCTTGCCATTTTCTGAGAAGTTCTGAAAGTCCTCTTTCACGGGGGTCTTTACGAAGTGTGATCAGCAATACAGCGAGTGCTAGTGCCAAGAGCCAGCCAACAGAAAGGCAGGCTCATAAAATCACTTAATTGTGTCCTCATCCACCTCACTCACCGCAGCTCACACAGTGCAACTTCTGGCTCTTCCCCAAAGCCAAAATAGCTATGAAATGTTAACATTATAAATCAATACAGGACATAGAGGCAGCACAGCAGTGCATCAAAGACACTCATGAAAGACAGCTTCAGAAGTCTTCAGGAAGGAGTAAGAGCAAGGGAGTGTGCTTTTGAAGAATTAATGGCAATGTGTCTTTTACTGTTATAATGTTTTAAACATTCACTATAGTTTCCAATCACATCTGATAAATGACAGGTGAAATCGACATCCTGTGTTGTTCTTGTTAACCAGTACGATTTCCTGTAGGTTTCTTACTTGCTCTTTTTTTCAATCACTAAAAACCCCAGGCCCCTTGAACACCATTTTAGTGCTAATTTTAGGTGGCTGGAATGTGTTTCCTCAGATACTCGTAATCCGATTGGTTCAAATAAACTCGTTTTCAAATTCTACTTGCTTTTAGGTTGACAGTTAAACTGCATCCAATATGTAAAAGTCCAAAGTACTTATGCCCAAAAGATCCACCTTGATTACTATGGAGGTTGCTAGAGAGATAACTGACTAATTTTTAAATTGATGCATTGGGGGTCGGGGGCTCAAGTACAGTCAGCCTGTGGTACTGCACGCTCCATATCCAAAGATTCAACCAGTCGCAGATGGAGATTAGGACCCGTTCAGAAACCTTGGAGATAAACTTAACTAACATTTTAAACTGGAGAAAATTCATTAGAACAAATTGGCAAATATTCTTAACAACAAGAAAACAAAAAGAAAAAAGAGAAATTTTAAAGCAAATACAAGAACAAATAGCTCAAAAGAGCCATAAAACCAATGCATGGATCAATCTGAATTATGTTAAAATTATCCAACCATTAGAAACTGTAAAATGTTTAAATAACTGAGGAAAGTTGTACATGAAATAGATATTAGAAGACACTTAGTGATTGTTAACATTTTTTTTTTGGTATAATAATGCTTCTTTTTTTTCCTTTTAGCCCTTTCTGCTAGACATGATTGTGTGTTTCAAGTGACACATAATGTCTAGGACTTGCTTTAAAACATCTCAGTGAAAAATTAAAGAAATGGAGAAAGAGTGAAGAATTAAGAACAGCAGAATTCTGATAACTTGGGCATGGGTCATGGTAGAAGGGTATGAATTGCACTAACCTCTCTAGCTTCATGTGTGTTTGAATATTTCTATAATAGTTACATTTGTCTTAGAAATGCCACATCCCAGTCTTCTGCATCAGAAATCTTGAGGGGTAAGGGCTGGATTCCCGTTTTTAACACGCGCCCCCTGGTGACTCTGCACTATAGTTGAAACCACTGGTCTACAGCAGGGTGCTCGCACTGCAAGCCTGGCCAAATTATCCCACCACTTCTTTTTATAAATAAAGCTTCACTAAACACAGCCCTGCTCCTTCATCTGCATATTACCTGTGACAGTCTCATTCAGTACTTGTAACAGAGACCATGTGGGCCACAAAACCTGAAATATTTACCATCCGGCCTTGCAAAGAAAGTTGCCAATTTTCAGCTTAAAGATATTCCTTTCTTACACAGATACTTTCCTTTGTTCCAGCCTCCCCATTTTCATGTTTGACTTCAATTTCTGTGGAGCAGGAGCCAGTCTAAACATGAATGAATGAAACCCTAATCCCAATTTGGGATAGTGCAGAAAGAGGCACAGAGAGAGACTCACAGACTAAGTAGACTTAAGAAGCCAAAAAGTAGGCATGACAGTGTGCCCAGAAACGGGTTAGCAGAATTAAAGGCCAAGAGGAAAGCACGCAGGGTCGCTGTGTACAGCTGAGACTGTATACTACACAAGAGCACCGCATCCATAACATGCTGCAGAAATTTATCAGGAAGTGCATGGGTGGGCTGTGGGATCTGAGGCCCCTTCCCACACCCCTCCTACACGAACCCACACTGTCAACCATGGCAACGCACACATCAGGACTACAGGTGTTCGATGTGCGCTCAGATTCCTTCTGCCCTGACGGGGCTGTGGTTGTCCTGAAGTCATTTGTCATCTTCACTCACCACTCTCAGAAACAAACTTCCACCCTCCATTAGACTCCAGACCTGACCACCATCTCCTGAGTAGTGGATGGAAGGTGGGTGGAATGTGCTTCCGTGTGTGTGTGTGTGTGTGTGTGTGTGTGTAGTGCAGAAAGAGACAGAGACAGAGAGAGGCAGAGAGACAGAGACAGAAGGAGGAAGATGGAAAAGGAGGGGAAGGACAAGGTAGCCAAGGGGAAGGTGGTGGCAAAGGAAGGGAAAAGAAGGCCAAAATCACACCAGTAAGAAAAAAATATTGTCACTATTCAAGGGTCCCTCTGATTGCATAGCTCGTGCTTTTCCCAGGATGTCACTGGCTTAGACTGCAGCGGGTATGTGTCAGTGGTGAACCAAGTGGGCTCCCCAGCCTTGATTTTTCTTCAGCCACACTCTGCCAAATAGTAACTCAAAAGAACAGGAATTTTCCTCCCCACTATTTTGCTATCTGATATATCGGTGACGTGGCAGTTTAGGTCGACAGTTTTAAACCTTGGTAGACTGTATTCACAAATCTAAGGTATCTGGAAAGAAAAGTTAGGGAAAATTGTCTAAAGTTCCAAAATAATTTTGTGAAAGAAACCCTTTTGGCATCACTAAAGAGATTTGTATAACAGAGCAGGAATTAAGTCTTTTAGACAATACTGAATAGTTTAGGAAAACCAATTCACCACTGAGTAGTTGTATCAGTTTTATGAAGTTTCTGGAGGGCTGAAGTCTGAACACCAGTGCGTCTTGTCTTGGAATTTGAAACACAAAGAACCAGAAAGCTGAGAAGCCAAAACAGACCAAATTTTTAAAAAAACAGAAAAATCGAAAAGAAATCTAGTCGTTAGGTTCTCAGGTTTTATTGGCTTCCACTGCTGGGCCAGGAGTATGTGGGGCCATTTTTCAACCCCAATTAAAGGAATAAACTCTTTTTACAGCCTATAAAATCTCAGTCTGCCTGCACATTCCAACTCCTTTCCTGCCTTATCATCCTTTAATGAACAGTAAGGCAAACAAGATCACATAAAAACTTCAAAGCAAGTAAGAGAAAGAATTCCAGAAAGAACTATACCCCAAATTGCAAAAAGGACAAAGAGAAAGAGAGTCTAGGATATTATTCAAGCTGCATCAAATCTAGTTAAAGACATAGCGGGACATTAGTAAAAAACAAGTCTTACAAGACCTTACACAAGGAAACAGAAATGATGGAGAACACAGACAACAAGGCTTAAGATAGTCCCTGCCTTAGATCTGGGGTGGGCGTCTGACATTGCTGACTCCAGTTAGTATATTTCCCCCAACATTGCTGTGCAGTGATTTCATAGGGTAGATTTTATTCCTTAGACAACAGTGCCATGAGCCAAGTGCCGTGAGCCACGAAGCCACTGAAGACATGATAGGCACATCTGGGTACTGTAACACGCGTGGGATTAAACAGCCCATGCCATGGGTTTTGCTCTCCAGTGAGATTCCAGATTCCATTACGATCCTGCACCGGAAGAGAAGCCCCAGGAGAACTCTCCACTCTGTACGCTGGATACACAAAGCAAAGGAGCCTACAGGGCTGCCGTATGAATGCTGTGTCTGCAGGCACGGTGGTACCAGGTGCAACGCCACTGGTTTCACCTGCACCTCTGGGTTACTCACTCATGGGTCGGTTTTGAAAGATTTTGGGAGCAGAGACTTCAAGGGCTAAATCAATGTTTGACTTAATAAAAAAAGAACCTTTGAACTAAATTGTTACAAATCATATTAGTGAATTAAGCATAGTACATGTGCTTGTAGCTAGTTGGGAGACAAAGTTGCAGATTACAAGATCAATATAAAAAAATCAATGGTATTTTATACACTAACCATGACTCATCAAATATGAAATAAAGAATATGATTCCATGTATAGCAACATCAAAAATAGGCTGTTTTGGAATAAATTTAGCAAAGGTACAAGTCTTGTGCTCTTTAAACTACAAAATATTGTTGCAAGAAATTTTTTAAGTCCTAGATATAAAAGATGTCCTATGTTGTTGATTGGAAGGCTTAATATTTCTTGGTTGATATATGCATTCAGTGGAATTACCATTAAAATTACAATAGCATTTTTTTCTTTTTTCTTTTCTTTTCTTTTCTTTTTTTTTTTTTAAGAAATGGACAAGCTGATCCAAAATTCATATGGAATCAGAAGGGAACCAGAACAAACCAAACAATTTTGAAAAGAACAAAGTTGGAGGACTCAGACTTCCTGACTTCAAATTTTATTGTAAAGCTACAGTAATCAAAACAGTGTGGCATAAAAATAAATAGGTCAGTGGAAAGGATGTGAGAGCCCAGAAGTAAACCCATATATTTATGGTTGACATTCAATAAGGGAAGCTGAATGGGGAAAGGTTAATCTTTCAACACATGGCATCGCAACAACTGAATACACATACACCAAAAATGAAGTTGGACTTTCACTCTCACCACATATGAAAATTAAGATGGATCAAAGACCTGAAGTTTTCAATCCAGAGGGAGCTCATAGGGTGATGACTGAAGCCACACTGGGGCCTGGCAGCAAGGTAACGCAGAAATGCAAAGCTGGGCCCAAGTACCAAATTCACTTGTGGGCTGATGTCAGAAGTTTAGGTTAATGGATGTATAACACATATTTCTACAAAATTGCTCGCATCAGAAGCATGGGACTAGGGGAGTCCCAAAGCCTCAAGCAGTCATAGGTGGGGCTTTTGGGGGGTGGCTGGATCTAGGGTATGTGATGCTGGGATTGATTCATTATGCAACGTCAGGATTAAGGCTGCCCCACCCTGGGTGTGAAGGCTACCCTAACGGCAGGTAATCTGGATAGGATAGAAGGGACAGAAGGGACAGAAGTGGTGCTGCTTGTTGCTTGTCACCTGTTGCTAGATGCTTTGCTGCCTTCTGCCTTCCACAAACTGTTCCTCTTCAGTGACGCCCCTCTGTCATGTCACCCTGCCTTGGAAGCAGCTAACTATGAAGTGAAACCTCTACAAACTGTGAGCCAAATAAACCTTTCCTCCTTTAACTTTAAGTGTCAGGTATTTTGCCTCAGCAACAAGAAAAATAAGGCAGACAGTGAACTTGAAGATGATGGAGTGGGATGCTCCCTGCTCAGACATGCAGCAAGGCCCAGACTAGGGAATCCAGGGAAGGATACCTGGAAAGTGCAGCAACTTTAGGTCACATGTGGGTCAAGGATTAGGGAAGGATTCTGACCCCAGAAAGGTGTCTATGAGCAAAAAAGGACTCCATGATTCAGAAAAGTTCCTATGAACCAGAAAGGATGCTATACATGTAGCAACATCAAATGAAGACCAAAGTAAGTGTTCAATTCTGAACTTGGTACCACTGGGAGAAGAGTAACTTACTCTGAATATAAAACAACTGGGTCTAGTGCAGAGAAATAATGATTCACTACAAGAGCAGAAACACTCGGAGTGAGGCCATGGGCTGGGACCATTCAGGTTGTATTGACGACCTGAGCTTCTCTGTGTAAACTTCCTACCTGCAAGCTGGCCTAACATCCCCTGTCTGGCCAGTGCACTGCTGAGCTGTGAGCCCCACTTTGTTGGCACCATCACTCAGCAGGGCCTTCTTGACTTTTCAGTTCAGGTCCTGCCCCATTGCTTGTTCCCTATCTGCACAATTAAAGTACTGTCCTTCATTCCATAAGGTCTCAGTCCTGTGGCAAGTTCTCGTCCAGTTGTCTACACCATGTACTTTCTGAACTGAGTATCTGAAGATACAAACACAGGGGCATCAGTGAGTCCAGATACAGGGAGGTGTTGGGGGGAAGAAGACAGGAAGAGTATCTTCCAAAATCCAGCCACTGTCTTGGTTTAGGGATTCTCAGTTGCACTTGGGAAGAATAAAATATTGAAGAAGGGCAAAGTCTCTAACATTGTAATGAGAATAGAACTAGAAACTAGAGAAATACCCCATGGGGACTGATTTATTATTATTATTATTATTATTATTACTATTATTATTATTTTATACAGGCTGCCCAACAAACTTACACACAATTAAACCTAAAGAATACACAGTGGGTGTGTTCTGATATCAAATCTCTGATTCTTCCTAAGGGAGTGGTAGTAACACCCAGGTAGTGAGGTTAAAGCAACAGCTTAGGTAGAATTATTTTTTGTGTTTCCTGCTCCCAATGTTCTCCTTTGGTTTGAGAACTGTATTGCTGCATTCTTCTCCACTCCACCCCACCCCACCCCATTGTCATTTCCCCTTTTTAATACCACACTTACTTGTTAAACATTAAAAGTTTAATAGCTATTGAAATGTTCTACTTTCCTGCTCTTCTCTGTACTTTCTCCTTTACCCATCTCTTGATCTTTTGAGTCAACCAATTTTAAAATGCTGCCAAAATAACACTTCCTGATATGCTCCCTTTGTAACACAATCATGGGACCATGAATTTTTCATGTTTTATAATATTGGGACTATGTATTCACCTCTGCCTCTTGCTTTTCACATGGAACTAAACCTAGGGGAAGTGCCTCCAAGTCATTTGCTATAGATCAGACTCATTTTTTCTAATGTATATAAAATACCCCATGCACAACTGTTTTACAACTTATCTTGCTATGCCTATTGTCTGATTGTGCACCTCATTTCCAGCATTGGACCCTGAACATCCTATGCTTGTACAACCCCTTATGGCTTCATTCCACGGCTTCTATTATCAATAATGGAAAGATTAGGTTTGTTTTTATTTTGATAGATATTGATACTATTTTCCAAAAAAAGTTGTAATATTTGTTAGCCTCATACTGATAATATTTGCAAGAGGACAGTTTTCCCCACAGGGGATTATGATCTTGGTTTTGTAGCACTCAAGCAGGTGAGGACTGGTCCAGATAGATTACACCAGAATAGCTACTTCACTAGGACTTTACAGAAAACCCTGAAGAACCTACAGATGGTATTTACATCAACATGTAACATAGTTACCTTGAGAATATTGCATTATTTACAAAATCTCATGCTTGATCTCTTATATTTGTAGACAAGAGGATTATACTCATTCCAACTTTACTGTAAATAAAACTTTAATTATCAACAGCTTAAAACTATTCACCATGACTATTAAGTGAAACCCTCCTAAACCACCACATTCTATATTAAGAAATTCCAGATGATACAAAGGAAGCAAAATTCAAAATAATAATATTAAGTTATTACAGTATAATCATTACAGTAGCTATTTATGTAATAGTAATATAAAAAAAAAGGTTAATGCTGTCAAGTTGAATTAAACTATACAAATTACCCTGGATGAGGTGGGGCGGAAGAACACCATTAACTGATGTGTATATAAAACAAGTCAGAACTGGGATTTGAAACTCTTGTTAACATCTGTTGGTCAAAGATGACTAGGAACAAAGTTAGGTTTATCAGTTCATTATCACAAGGGAGGCAGCATACTCAAGGGGTCAACTCTCTATGAAAGTGTTAGGACTTACAGTATTTGGGCTTGGTGAGGTGATTGTCTGAGGCTGTTGGGTTCAGAGAAGCAGTCCTTTGCTCTGGATTGGGTCCTGTCAAAAAGCAAGAGCAATTTAATGCCTTCCTTGGTGAGAACATCCCGTAAAGTTATGATCAACCACCATTAGTGCCAGGATAACTCTTGATTGTAAGGAGCAGTTTATCTCTTTCTCTTGCTGAAGACACTGACCTTGTAAGGAAAAAGTGATGGTCTGGTCAGCAGCTGGGTAGCTCTCATCTGGTGTCCTGACTTGTCAGACCCTCATTTACCTACCTCCCCAGTGGTGTCAGGGAAATGACTGGCACTTAGAAATTAGTCCTTAGTCCTTAAAGGGAAGGAATATATAGCCTAATCAGAGGATTATTTGGGACCTACATTTGTTTGCTAGGGCCACCAGAACAAAGTTCCCCAGATTAAGTGACTTAAACATAAAAACACTCATTTTCTTACAGCTCTGGAAGCCAGAGTTCTGAGATCAGGATATCAACAGAATTGGTTCTTTCCAAGGATCACAGAGGATCTATTCCATGCCTCCCTTTTTGGCTTGCACATGGTCATCTTCTCCCAGCCTCTCCACAATATCTTCCTTCATAGGTGTCTATGTTCAAATTCTCTCTCCCTATATGGAGATCAATCCTGCTAAAGTCCATCCTGACAGTCTCATCTAAACTTAATCAACTCTTTCAATATTCTATCTTCAAAAAGGTCACATTTTGAGATTTGAGGTAGGAGTTTGGTGTATGAATCTGAGGAAAGGGAACCAATTAATCTCATCAGAGAGTCCATTTCTCTTCTGTGAAGATGGAGGTTTTGATTGTACAAGGAGTTAAACTACAAAAACAGCTAACACAAATAGAATGTTTTCTGAAATCAATTTTTCTCTTTCCAAGTGTCATGAAAGCACAATGGCCTTACAACAGAAAGAGGATGTATTCAGAAGAAACTAAACAGGAATGCACCACTAACCCGGCTAGAAAAAACTAAATAGGAATCATCAATAAGTGACCAAAGCAGCTGTGGGTCAGTAGTTTGCAATCAGATACAGAGTAGCTGTCAAAGTGACAAAGAAGTATAATTACTAGAAATTTACTATATGTTGTCAGTTGCCTTCACAGCATGTGTTTCCTATTTCATGTCTCAAAGCTCCTGATATTTTGTGGCTTATGTCTATGTGATTCAGAGGCACTTCGCGGGGAGCAAGTAACCTGACCAGTTCAGATTGACACAGAAGTCAGTTGAGATAATGGAATAAGCATATAGATCCGAGAGAACAGGTTTAACAGTATTCCTGCCATGAAGAAAGTCAACCTGAGAGCAACTGCTATACAGATAGCAAAACTGAAAGAGCTGCAGAAAAGAGGAGTAAGTCCAGATCAAACTGTACCTGAAACCTATGTACTATTGGACTTTTCAGTAAAATAAGCCAATAAATTCACTTTTTTGGTGAATAAAGTTATCTGATCTGGGGGTTTTGTTCACTGAAACTCAAAACATCTGGAAAGATTTATCAGGCTCACCAAAATGTCTGGTCCTCTTTCAAGTATGTATTGATTACTGTGTTGAGATGTTTTATTTATTTATGCCCAGGATAAGAAACAATGCTCAAGCTGCACATTGGATTTTAGAAAAATGAAAGGCTAACAAGTAGGACTAACAGAAAGAAAACAGATTTTCTGTGGTGCCTGAACTGATTTCAGATTTTCAGTATTTTCAAAACCCTTGCCAAGCCACAGGAATATGCATGTTCAGTGATGCATATGTAGCTAAAGAATGAGAAGACACTTGATCATAAAGGGATCGACTGTTTCTTGGAGAATTGATCTTTCTGTCCCTTATTTCTTTTGACCCCCTGTTATGGTTTGTGTCTGGAGGTCCCCTCACTAAAGCCTCATGTGGTCATGTGGGGGCTTTCAAAGGCAAATGAATCTAGAGTTTGTGATTGGTTCATTGTCTGGTGCTTGGATTCCTGGTGTGAATGCTGCACCCACCCTGGGCCAGATAGCTTGCTTACAGTGTAAGGAAGGGAAAGAAGCTTACTCCTCCCTTTTTGCCTTTTTGCCCTTTTACTCTTGCCATTTTTGGTATCTGCTGTAGCCACCATGAACAGTTGCCCCTCAGCCTTGCCACCCTACCTTGGAGCCAGCTGAATATAAACTAAAACCTCCACAAACTATAACCTAAGTAAACCTTTCCTTCCTTAATTTGAGTGTTGGATATTTTGTCCCACCAACAAGAGAAAAGTAACCAAGACAGTCCCTATGTTACTCAGCTTTCCATCATTATAATGAAATGCCTAAAATAATTAACTCATAAAGAGAAAAGCTTTGGCTCCAAGTTTTGGAGGCTCGAGTCCATGACTGATTAGCCCATTGCTTTGGGCCTGTGAACAGGCAGTGGAGAAAACCACTCATCTCATGACAAAGAAACAAAAGAGAAGAAGATGGGGCTAGGCTTCCACAATACCCTGAGAGCATATTCCCAGTAATCTAAGGACTTCCCACTAGGACCCACCTCTTAAAGTTTCCACCACCACCCAGTGGCCCCATCACAGGTACCAAGACTTTAAGGGACACTTATCTAAAACAAAGCAGCCCACAAATATGTGAATCAAATAAAGTCACTCCTAGAATGTTGGGTGCAAAGCCCAGGGAGACACAGAGTTCCAAAGATCAGAGATGAATAGGAAGATAGACTATTAAGGGAATTAATAATTTCAATTGATTTTGCATCAAGAACTAATACTAGACTCAAAAACAATGACTCAAAACCACATTTTCCAGTGAGCCAGGAGTAGCTGCCATGGGGATCAGAAAGAGAATCAAGAAGCCAAACCATGCCTTCCCGTAAGCAAGGGGCAGCCACCATGGGAAATGGGAAGAGAATCAAGAAGTCGAGCCAAGTCTTCCTGTGAGCCAGCCAGGGCGCTGGCTGGGAGACAAAAAGAGCAACCGCCCCTGCCACCCAGTAAGCAATGGGCAGATTTGGAGTAAGTCAGTCTAAGATGACAATAAATGAAGTAAACAAAAATAGCTTGAGGCTTGTATTGTCAGATTTATTTTGCAGGCCTAAAGCTGATAGTCTGAGCATCTATTTAGAGGACAACAATAATGCATTATAGCAACTGTGGGGAATTTCCATCTGTCTTGTTTTTGAAATCCAATGTTTTGTTTTGTTTTATTATTGTATCTGTAACCAGAGTAAACTATTTTGAAGATAACAATATGCAATATAACAACCACTGTTAAATTCTTATCATCTTGTTTTGAAAACCTATATAGTTATTGTTATTTGTTGTTGTTGTTGTTGTTATTGTCATTTTGCTTTTGTTGTTGTTTTGTTTGAT
Organism: Hydrochoerus hydrochaeris; assembly: GCA_004027455.1. Lineage (NCBI taxonomy): Eukaryota > Metazoa > Chordata > Mammalia > Rodentia > Hydrochaeridae > Hydrochoerus > Hydrochoerus hydrochaeris. The sequence continues at coordinate 98,542 of PVLA01005485.1, forward strand.
TGCTTGCTTCTTGGTGTTTCTGGGATTTTTTTCCCTTTAAAATAAAAAACCAAACAAACAGAAACAATGACTCAACATCTTGGAGTCCCCTTAGAAAATCAGAAATCTCAAAACATATCCCAAAGAGAAGCAGAAACAGCATTGCCTAGCAATCACAGCATCTGAAGTAAACAGTCTTGTGCAGACTAAATGTAGTACAGAAATTACAAAGAGCAACAAATGCAAAGACAAGTAGGTTTATTAAGAAAAAAGAAGTATCTCATACTAAAGTGTAACATTGTACATGAATATGTAAAACTCAAGGAAATACTAAGTCAAAGGGATACAAGATGAAAACACAAAATCAATAGGAGCATTAGTAACTGCAATAGCAGCAAGCAAGGCAGAAAGGCAAATATAACAAAGATGCATTTAGGTAAATGCTAGCAGAGGATGAGCAGCCACCTTACATTAATGTGTATCTATTAACATTACTTCTAGAAAAGGTAACTTTCCAGACAGGAACACACAAAAGACTAGCACCAAAATGAATCAGCACAACCACAGCTTTGTCTCTAATTCCTTGTGACTAGAAGCTTTTAGCACTCCCAGGAAAAAGGAATCTTTACCATCATGCCCAAAATAAACATAACATGGCATTAGTTGGGTCCTCTACTAGTCAGCTTTCCTATTGCTAGGACCAAGTACATGACACCTCCAACTCCAAGAAGGAGAGCTTTAATTTGGTTTACAGTTTCATCAGTCTCGGTTCATGGTTGGCCAGCTCAAAGGCAGAAATATCATGACAGAAGGGTTTGGTGAAGAAAAGCTGCTCACTTCATGGCAGTCAGGAAGCAAAGCATAGGTAAAAAGTGACACAGAGAGATACCCTCTAAAGGCACACTCCAATGACACACCTTCTTCAACAGCACAGTCAGCTAGAACACCCTTGTGATCTAATCACCTCTCTAAGAATCTCTTAACTCAGTCAAGTTGACAGTTTAGATTAACTGTTTAGATTAAGGCACAGGTCCTTTATACAAACACCAGAATGGCAGAATGGACTGCACGCTGTATCAAATGTTGTTGGGAAGACAGGAAGCTGGGATCCACTGCTCCCTGTTCTGGCCACCTCCATTCTTTTCAGGTTGTAATGACAATGGGTAGATGTTAGGCTTTGATCCCATGAGCATCTTCAGAAGTTATGATTCAGATGAAAATCAAAATGAAACAAAAAATGAATAAATCTTGCCAACACTTAATATCATCTGACTTTTTGATTATAGCCATCATGGTGATATAAGGTATAATCTCACTGTGCTTTTGACTTGTATTTCCTTGATAACAAATGATGTTCAGCATCTTTCATATGCACATTGTCTATTAGTGTATCTATTGAACTCAGTTAACTTTGAAATATGAAAGCTCATCTTGAGTCCCTGTGACAGCATGTATTAGTAAAATAAAGACTAATATTGACGGCAGTGGTATTACATTAAGATGTGATGTTTAGAAACCAGTTTATATTTGCTATTTCTCTCCCAATTTGTCAGCCAGTCTTTTATTCTAAAAGATGTCTGATGTTTATGTAACTTAAGAAACTTAAAATCCAAGTGTAAATGTTAATTATACCATCTTTCACTTTTTAAAAGATACCTCTCAATTAAATAGGAAAAAAAAAAACAGTGGAGCGATACTTCTTTACTTTCTTTCACAACTGGGGTTTAAACTCAGAGCTTTCACACTGAGCTATGTCCCCAGCTCTTTATTTTTTGTATTGATACAGTGCTTCACTAAGGCACTAATTTGCCCAGGTTGGTCTCAAACTCACAATCCTGTGTCAGTCTCTGACTTCCAGGATTCCAAAGGTGCAGCACTACACTCTTTTTCTTCATATCAACTTCATTCTTAATATTTGATAGCCCCTAAATTGCTCCTCAGCTTTCTGTTAACTATTTTGACTCTAATCTTCTATGCTGTGTCAAGCATAACTGGCCACAACTCTAATATTGCTGAGTTAAACTGATCTATAATTTTCATAAAAAATAAAGTTTTGGTGTATCTGTGATTTGTTTAAATCACATCAGTACCGCATAGAAAAACTGTCACTCTCTTTTTCTAAACATTGCACTAACTTTTTTTTTGTACCAGGGATCAAACTCATGACCTAGCACTTGCCAGGCAGGCGCTTACACCACTGAGCTAAATCCTCAGCCCCTTGTACTAACTTTGATAGCAAGTGACAAACCAAGACAGATCAGAATTAAGCAGAAAAGCCTATGAGGTTATATGAGAAAAGCCAGAAAAACATTATGAAGACAGGAGACAGGTTTCTTTTTATCATTTTCCAGAACAAAATGTCACCTACACTAAGATTTTAGATCATTTGCTCACTTTCTGTCTGGGGAAGGTGGCCTGTTTTTCCCTTTTCAGGAAGTGTAGAAATTATGTTGAAATGTGAAATCACCAAAAGGCCATGTACAAATACAAATGCTTTACTTGTTCTCCCTAATAATTTAGAGAAACGATAATAGAATCATTTTTGATAGAATGGAAATTTAATATTGAATCAGCTTACAAGGTGAATTAGAGTTTTATAGGAAAAGAGAACTGAGCAGCACATTTCTGCATGTGATATTCAAAAGGTGCATGCATTGGACACAGCAGGTCTGCTGCTCTCTCAGGTCAAACCAAATCTCCCCTTTTATTCTTTGGGGTGGGTTTGATGAGATAAGTTTGTAAATGAACTAAGACAAGGGCAATGCCAAAAGAAAGGAAGAGAGGCCAGGGATATAGCTTAGTGGCACAGTGCCTGCCTGACAAGCACAAGATTGTATTCAATTTTCAGTGCCAAAAATAAAATAAAGCAAAATAAAGGGAGAGATGGATTAATGAAGTGAGGGTTATTATTTAACAGACTCAGATAATTCTAGGACAGTTTGCTGCATTCTCAACCCAAGTCTGAGGGAAAAGGGTAGAAGGAGATAAAGGAAGGCAATGGGCTGAATTATTGGAAGGTGGAGTGTTATCAGTGGCATTAAGGTCCAAGAAGTAACTTTTTGTTTTAAATGAGTAACTTTTTTAAAAAATACATTTGCCAGCCCTTTAGTATTTTCTGCTTATATAGATTGTTGGAAATTGCCAGTATTTCAGGGTTTACAGATTTTCTTTGAGCTTTTGAAGGCTCTGCATTTATTCCTAGCACATAAAGAAAATATAAAACTCTTAGGGAAAAAATAATTCTAGTCTTAAGAAATAGCACATGAAATGTCTTTCAATAAGCTCCTGAAGGCAATGAATCATATCTGTCTCTGTCTTTTCACCAATACTTACTTAGACTTGCTGTGTAAAAAGACAAATGCCTGGTAACCTGTTGATTAGGGTCTCCAGAAAAACAGAACTAACAGAATGGGTATGTAAGTATAAGGAGATTTATTAGATTGCCTTACACAATCAGAGGCTGGAGAGGACATAGATGGTCTCAGAATGGTAGCTTGAAGGAAAGAGATGTTGGAAAACCTGTATCTATTCAGTCCAAGAAGCTATAAGTCTCAAAAAAAGGAAGTTTAATAATGCAGCCCCAGAGATTGAAGGCATTGAAACCTCCTAGAGAACTGCTGGTGAAGGTCAATGTTCAGAGGCTGAAGAATATGGAATCTGATGTCTGTTGGTGATGGTAGCAGGAAAAAAAGACAACACCCTCAACAAGCATGAAGTGACCACAAGTACATATGTAAGCTTCTCACTTTCACATTTTTGTTACATTTGCCCCACTCCCCAGCCTACTGAACATGCTACACGCTACCTACATTCAGGGGAGGTCTTTCCCCATTTGCTGGACATCTCTGCAAGAACCTTCATAGACAGATATACCCAGATGTGTGGTCTACCGATGTGCTAGGTATCTCTCAACCTAAACAAGCTGACAACCAAGATTAATCATTATACCACTCTAACCAACCACATTTAAAAGCAAAGGTATAGACTTCTCCAACTTCAATGGACTATTTCTGTCAATTCTCCAAGGCCCCAAAACAATCTTTGAGTCTTTTTATTACATATTGAAACCATCATTATGTTGAAAACTTTTTTTCCCATGAAATGTGATCTCCTCCTTAACGTACCATTCTGTCTCCAATGCAAGTGTAATCTGAAAATTATTGTCTTCTGCCTGGCTGCTTATCTATCCCCTTGTTCTCAATAAATCCTGGACACCACCAAGTTAATCAAGCTGAGAAGGACATTAACATGAATACATGGTAGAGAGGATCATTTTAATTCCTCCTCAGAATAAAGACAGAGGCAACTACGGCACAGACATCCCTAGATAAGAACTAAAGAAAGTCACTTAGTAAGCCAGGAAATTATGCCTAGAAAAATGTCAATGTCTAATCACTGCTGACAATCCTAATATTTTATTTCTATTACTCCTAGATACACTTAAATGAATTGGCACTCAGGCTTGGAGGGATCACTGTGTTTTTTTTAAAGGGCAATGTGAAAGAGACTCTGGAATACCTTAAAATGAACAAGCCCTGCAGGAAAGGAACCTCCAGTAGCAGAAGCAGGGGAGGGGAGAGGTGGACAGTACTGTGGCTTTTAGAAACAAGGCAGAGCTAAGCACAACTAGTGAGAGGTCTTTACAAACCCTACACGCTTATTTGTTCCAGAAAGAACCAGTTACTAAGGTGAGCAAGTATAAACTCAAGATCTTATATCCAATGTTAAACCAGTCTTTCAAATACACAAAAATCTTTATTCCTCATTAAGGAATAAGCATCCACAGGAGTGATCTCCCTCTGTAATCCTCATTTATCCCTGGCATGACCTTTTCTATTACTAACCCCACCTTTCCCTTCTTGGAGAAGGGGAGAACTCTCATGTGGCTCTTAAGATACACATATTCCACTTTTAAACAGCTTTCTGATTCTGTATCTTCACATCCCAGATAAAATCACTAGTTTAAGAACAGGTTCTGTTGTAATCAGGTATAAGTCCAATAGCACCTAGTTGTGATAGGTGCTCAATCAATATTTCCTAATTACCTATGGACCCACCATCAGACAAAGCTGAAAATGTAAGTTAGTGAAACAACTTTGATAGGTAGAGCAGGCAGTTATTAAACCCCAAGGGGCACAAGAAGGCCAGATTAACCCTTTTCCAATGTGCTCTCCGTTAGGGCATTATCAACACACTCTGTATTTCTGGACTTTATAGGATTTTATAATTCCTAACAAGTGGGTCTCCAAGAGGTGTCCAGTCGTATCAAAGATGCTGAAAACTTTCTATAATCCACTTGAACGCTTCTGTTCTTATTTCAGTTACCTGAAGACTCTGAGATCAGTTAGGTTAAGTCCAGAAATTTACAAGGGTCCCTATTCACGACCTTCACAGCCACAAGTTAGTAAAGTAACCAACTCTACGGCGCCTCATATTGTAGTCATTAAGGCAAAAATCGCTTAGTTTTTCCTGTGGGTCGCCAGCCAACCACTCCTTCTTTGCCCTGGCATTTTAGGGTCTAGAACTGAGACTCCATTGACATTAGCACATGGGTTCTTTTCTAACAGCCGAGGGCGCTGATTAGAAAACTGTCCGGGATCGGGAGGCGGCCTCCGGGAACCAGGCCGCTTTTCTGTCGGTGCCCACAAATCCCCTAGGCCAGACGCAGGCGCTTCGACCGCAACTGCGCCAGTCTCGGCCCTGCAGACAGGATTCTTTTCCTTCGTTCTCTGAGTCAGACACAAGGACTGCGATTCATACATTGAAACTAAGGGGACGGAGACGCGACGGTCAGGACCCAAAGGCTGAGGCAATTTTTCCTGTCAGGAACCTGGGGTCCAGCGATGCCTTCCGCGGGATGAAGTCTCAGTCTCAGTCACAATTAAAACAAAAATTCCCTACATCGGCGGGAAGTCAGCGTCCCTCGCAGCGAAGCAGCTCCGCCACCTACGCGTCCCTTTAGGATGCCACCAAACTCTGAGCTCGGCCACCAAACCCCTGCGCAACCCGAGGCTACCCGAGGAAATGGTGGGAACTGCCCGGGTCCTGGGGGGTGGGACTTTGATCTCCAGGCAACGGCTCCTGTGATTGGTCAGCCTGCCTATCTCGGAGGCCAATGGCCAGACGCCTTCCCAACGCTCGGCTGGGCCACTGCGGCTGCGCGGGAGATTCAAATCGGCGGCGCTAGTCGTCCCAGCGTTGTTAGGTCTGCTGTTGGCTCTCGTCCTTCAGCGATGGATAACCCGAAGAATGTCTTTCAGTAAGTGTCTGTCTGATAGGACGTGAGGCGAAGCCGCGGATACAGGCCTCAAAGGGAGGTTTGGGGACTTAGAATTCGGCTTGGCGGCCCTGCTCCTCAGCCCGGCCCGCCCCTCGCCAGCCTCTTCCTGCCCCCTCTGCCTCTTTCCTGGGCTTTGGGGTTGGTCCCACCCCGGCCGGGCTGCAGGCCACTCCCGGGTACCAGTGTGGCCGGTGGTCTTCTCCTGCACCCCGCTTCCGTCCACCCAGCGCTGCCCCAGCGACCGTTTGTGGGGGGATTTGGGCATTTTGTGAGGCCCTCGGAAGCCTTGTTTATTCTGTTGGGACCCCCGCCCTGACAGATCGCCTCTGTGAGAAAAATGTCCCGCCGTCAAAAACCCAGACCTTGTAGGACTTAGGGGTTATGAGAAAGTTTCAAAATCTCGTATTTTAAAATTCTCCTACGACGGGGAATTTATACAACTGTCTTACCCATAACACCGTCGTTACTTTTGAAAAGTCTTTGAGTGCATGGGGGTGGTGCTTTTCTTATTGCTGAGCCATTCGTGGCAGCCTCCTAACAATTTTTAACTTCCTCACATTTGTTTTGTAGTTTAGGAGACTGGCCAACTGGCCCAGCCTGTGTTTAAAAAGCATTTAAAACGTTTGAATCGCAAGTGACTGAAAGTAAAACGTGTTCGTTTCATCAGTCCTTTTATGATCAGAGGGCTAAGATTGTTAATACAGTGAAAACGAGTTTACTTTTTTTCCCCCGTAGCCTTCAATATAACCAATAAAGTATTCTCTTTTGGAACCTTTTTAACACCCTCCGTGCCCACCCCCCACATACACACTTGGAAATAAGACATTTCTGACCTTATTTTTTGCCTGCAAAAACCAAATTTTCCTTGTGAACCCGGTATTTAATATTTAAACCATTTTTCTGGGGAACATGGTTGGTGTGAGAACATGAAATGTGTACCCTGGGCAAATGTTATATGTATATTAAACATATTTTAAGAGAAAGGTTTTTTCCTCTTATGAGAAAACAGATTCAGTTTAGAAGCAATTACTTTTAACTTTTAAAAATAATATATTTGTTATTTTTAAAAGATTTAGAAAAGTATTTCTACAACTCATACTTATCTTCTCTGGTCCCATCATATATAATTTTTTCTGGTTTTTCAGGTGTTTCTTTTTGAAAAAAATATATATATACATATATATATATATATCTTCTTCATCTCACATAAAATATAATACAGCAACACTGCTGTTTTTGCCTCACAGTATCTTGGAGATTTCTGTGAATACAGCATGATAGAACATACCTGAAATCGCAACACTTAGGAAATTGAGGCAGGAGAATCTCAATATTGAGGCCACCATGGGCTACATAGTGAGACCCTGTCTCAAAAAAAAGAAAGAAAGCCCCTTCATGGAACTTTTTTATTATTATTTTTACAACCACATAATATTTCATGTACCATATTGATCTAAATAGTCCTCTATCAGTAGATGCTTGGGTTGATGCTAATGTTTTGTTATTGCAACTAGTATTATGACAAGGAACAAAATGTGCATCTGGCATTTTGTATTTGCACAGATGTATCTGTTCTCTGGATTCCCAATCCATCTGTGACTTTGATAAATATAGTTGTCCCCTCTTACACACAGTTTCACTTTCCATGATTTCAGTAATTTATAGCCAACTATCATCCAAACATTTTAAATGAAAAATTCCAGGATAAACAAATTGTGAATTTTAAGTTATGTGCCATTCTGAATAGCCTCAGGAAATCTTGCACCTTCCTATACTGCCCCATCCCTATTGGGAAGTGAATCATTCCTTTGTCCTGTCCATTCAAGTTGTGCAGCTGCCTGCCCACTAGACACTCAGTAGCCTTAGTTAGCAGATCTGTCTGTTATGGTATCTGCAGTGCTTTGTGTTCAAATAAACCTTATTTTACTAAATAATGGCCCCAAAGCACAAGGGTGGTATTGCTGGCAATTCAGATATGCTTCACAGAATCCATAATGTTTGAAAAGGTGAATATGGAAAGAAAAATAATTCTATGCTGAGGTTGCTGAGCTCTATGGAAAGAGTGAATCTTCTATCTATGAAATTGTGAAGGAAGGATAAATAAACTTGTGCAAGTTTTGCTGTTATACTTGAGACTACAAGAGTTATAGTTATCATGTGTATTGAGTACTTATCTAGGAAGTAAATTAAATTTGGGGGTGGAATAAAATGAACAGAAAAAGTGTTCCAGTTGACCTCAGTGTGTTACACCAGAAAACAATGGGCTTGCAGGGAGACTTCACCAAGGGGTCCCCTGAAATGAGTGACAGGAAGCCATTTACTGCAAGTAAGAGATCATTACAGAGATTCAGAAATTATTTTGGCTGAAAACTACAAAAACTAATTGGAGAGATTGCATTTGCTGAAGAAACTGCTGCCGTATTTCCAGCAGTTGAGGATGATTAAGGAGAAAAGATACCATCCAAAGAAAAACTTAAATTATTCTATTGTATTATTAATTATTGGTATTAATTTCTTATGGTACCTAATTTGTAAATTAAACTGCACTACCAGTATATATGTATAATTTGCAAATAAAACCTTTTTATGAGTATACATATAATATATGAAAAAGCACAGTATGAATATGGTTTAGTACTATCCATGATTTCAGGCATCCAGTAGCAGTCTAGATAAGGGGGGGATACTGTACTGCTAGCTCCCTTGGCTGATTTTAGGCACCTTCTTATCTGCAAGCAAGCTATGAAAACCCCTGCTTATCTTTGCTTATTTATATATTGTGACCTTTTATTTATTCTTTTTTTTTTCTTTTTTTAGTTTTGTTAATCTGTTGGATAAGAGGTCATATCTCACTGAGTTGAATTTTATTACAAAAGCTGAACATCTGTTCAAGTTTGGGAATCATTTATATTTCTCTGTGAAATCCTTTTTTTTAAAATGCCTTCAGTTCTTTTTTCAAAATTAGGTTGATATGTACATTTCTCTTTCAATTTCTAGAAATCCTTTGGTTGCCTCAGTTTTCTTTCAACCCTGCTTGTCAGTTCTCAAATTTGTTTTGCATATTTGACATGTAGAAGCTTTTTGTTACATATGTTGTAGTTGATTTTGGTGGTAGGAGGGAATTCTTTGATACAGGGTCTTATATATAATTTAGGCTGGCCTTAAACTCACCATGTGGCCATGTGGCTAGCCTCAAACTCAAGGAGATTCTCCTGCCCTCAGCCTTCCAAGTACTGTGCTTATACTCATGTGCCACCATGCCCAGCTGTGGTTAATTTTTATGCAGTTTTTTTCTATCGTGACTTCTGATTTTTGAGTCAGAAGGAACACTGGTTTTATTTGTATACTTAAACATAAGCTAGAAGAGAGTGTAGTTTAAGATTTTTCCTCTATTTTCTAAAGTTCCTTAATTGAGTCTCTGGAATAAACTGACCATAAAGTAAGAGAAAAGGCAAAAAAAATTTTATGTGGAAAGTCACAGATACCTCAAAATAAAAGACAGAGGAAAGAGCCAGATAAGCAAGCCTCAAAGAAAGTCTACTTTTTACTTCACTAATGTGGGTTGATACAAATTTCTTTATTGAAGAACAGCTTCTCAGAGCTGCAGTTTCTCTGAACAATCAATTCAAAATATGCCAAAGAAGTCACCTACAAAAGTGTTGCTTTTAAATTCCTACAAAAAAAAAACACCTTATAATTTCTCAGATAGAAAACCTAATTATCTTTCTCAATTTGCTTCTCATATCTAGAATACAGACCCATTGGTAAGCTCATTCTCTCCTTCTGTAACACATGTGCCAGATTACACAGGTACTACTATCCCAGCCTAGTCCAACTCACCAGTCACTCGGCCTTTGCAATAGCTTTCTGACTGGTTCCTACTTCTGTTGCCACCACCACCACCTATTCTTGGAAGAATGAAATGCACATTTTTAAAAATGCAAACTAGAATTTACTACCTCACCTTCCCATGCTGTCATACTTAAGCCATGGTTCTTTCTTTGTTCCTGGAAGAGGCTAGTCCTTGAAGTTCTCTGGGCCTTAACTGTTTCCCCCGACATAGCTGTGTGGCTTTTTCATACTGATCAGATGTCACCCCTTGTAAATCTGTGCTTGGATTTGTGTGAATAATGGAAACAGAGTCCTCTGGAAACTCTAGGGACTGATTGGTTTATGCATACTTTTGCCATATGCTCTTCAGGGACTGTGTGACACTGGGGTCCAGGAAGCAAACTATCTGGAATCTCCAAGTTCTAATACCCAGGCAGCTAAACTCACTCACGAGCCCTCTTTGGATCTGTCCAGTCTTGCCTCAGTCAGGCTCTGGGAAGCAAGGAGAGGGGTCTGAGCAGGGCTACACCTTAATGCCACTGCTAGAGAAGAAGCAGCAAGCATCCACCTCTGCCCCAGGGTGATAGTGACACTGGGACAGAAAGAAACAAGAGAGAAAAGGAAACTCATTGTTGTGGAGAAACACAGACTGCTTCTGAGTGAATTTTTTTTTAATTTTATATATCAATTATGTTGCTGTTTAAGATTTCTATTTAAAAACAAAATCTATAATATGTGATGATATGGATATATATGATGAAATGTACCTTTCGCTTTTAGGAATTATCTCTTAATATCCCCTGTGCACACTTTCTTCTAGAATGTTTGAAGCCCATATGCAGAGCTACAAGGGCAGTGACCCACTTGGTGAATGGGAAAGGTTAGCATTCAGTTGTTTTGCTTTTTTTCCTTTATACCAACTATATGCTACCCCATGACAAATTAACACTGCCATTTTTTTCTAGTTACATGCAGTGGGTAGAAGAAAATTTTCCTGACAATAAAGAACACTTGATAATGTTATTAGAACATTTAATGAAGGAATTTTTAGATAAGAAGAGATACCACAGTGACCCAAGATTCATCAATTATTGTCTAAAATTTGTGAGTATACTTTCAAATGGTAATCAAGTCTATAATCATATTGTACAGTTGCTTTTTTCCCTAGATTTTAAGATCATTTTAAATTGCCTTTTATTTGAATTCTTTAGTAAAAAATTTTAAAAAGTTGTATGGCCAGAAATGTGTGCTTTTAGAGCCTTGTCTTTTGTCTTATGGAGCTGATAATTTAACTTAAAAACTCTCCTCTTTATTTTAAGTTATAAATGTTCCAACATTAAATAGAAACAAAAAAAATTTAAAAGTTTGTTGTGTAGGATGTGTGCATGCGGGAGGGAGCATAGCAGACATTCTCATATGCTAAGATGATTTCTGGGAGTAAAATAAATTCTTTGCAAATATAGTAATGAAAATTTTCATTCTCAAAAACTGAATTTAGTACTATAAGGAGAAGACAGCCTTAGATTTTAAATACTGAAATCTTTAATCTGGAATAAAGATGTGAAGGTATGAGTAATAAAATCATGTATGGAGTAGGTAGGGTAAATATGAACTTGCTCATGAAAATAAATTTCTACAATTAGAAACACCCTGTGGAACTTGAGTAAGCTTAGATAAAGACAAAATAATGCATCATATAGTGGGTTGTAGTAAACCTCACTGTCTTGGGAAATAGTATAGTTAATTTGGGGGTGATTGAATGTCAAGGAAAGGAATGAATCTAACCCGTAAGTTTGCCATTCATCCTTGGGCCTCTTTAATGTTAGAGGCTGGTGCTGCATCCAGGCCAGACTTATGTTTAGCAGTTCCATTGTTCTATGTCTTTTTTATTTTTCTTCACATATTTACTTATTTATAATTGGCATATATATGGGGTGTCATGATATTTTCATACATGTAAGCAGGATATAATGATCAGACATATCTATTACCTTAGACATTTATTTTTATGTTAAAAACATTCAAAATCCTCTCTACTACCTATTTGAAATATAAAAGTGCCACTCAGTTACCCCACTTTTCTACAGAAAGTAGATATTGTTCCTCTATTCACTTGTACCCCTGTACCTGTTAACCAGCCTCTCTCCACCCCTACCTCATTATTCGTCCATGTGTGTGCTCTGGGTTCCTACAGGCTGAGTACAACAGTGATCTTCATCAGTTTTTTGAATTTCTGTATAACCAAGGGATCGGAACCCAGTCTGCTCCTCTATACATATCCTGGGCGGGGCACCTGGAAGCCCAAGGACAATTGCAGCATGCCAGTGCCATTTTTCAGAGAGGAATTCAAAACCAGGCTGAACCTAGAGAGCTATTGCAGCAGCAGTACAGGTAGTCCCTTATGGTGTTTCCTACTTTGAAATGGAATGTTTGCTCATAAAAATTGTATTGTTATCTGTTTTCATGGGGAAATCCTTGTTGTGGAAAATATGGTCAATGCAGAGTAGTGTAAAGAAGCTACCTAGAAATACTACTCTCAAGTCAGCATGTTAGTGCATTTCTTTTCAGTAGCTTTTCCTGTGCCCATGTGTGTCCTTGTGTTTATATTTCCTTGCAGTTAAATAATACTGCATGTCTGATTATACATACTGAACTTTCTGCTGCTCTTAGAAATTGTGAACCTTTAAATTACTTCTAAAGTGCTTGTGAAGTCTCACAGAGTCGTGTCATAATTTAACCATTCTCCAGTTGGGCATTTAAGTTGTTTATAATATTTTGTTTTTTATAAAGAAAAACATTATCTTAACCTGCTTTCTGTTATTCTAACTGAACACCATAGACTGAATAATTTATAAAGAATAGAAATTTGTTCAGCTCAGTTATATAGGCTGGGAGGTCCAAGGTTAAGGGATCACATCTGGTAGAGGCCTTCTTGCTGGTGGCGACTCTCCAGAGTCTCCAGGGAGCACCGGGCATCACGTGGTGAGAGACAGCCAGCTAGCATCTATAACAGGCCCTCTGGAGATAAACCCATTAATCCATGAACAGACCAGCCCACTCAGCAAGGCAGAGCCCTCATGCCTAACGTCTTACAGATCCCACCTCTTACTACCATACAGTGGAGATTCAATTTCAACACGAGGTGGGGTGAAATTATTCAAACCATAGCAAGCAATGAATATCCTGATGAATACCCTTTATTCATCATCTTTAATTTTTTCTGTGATTAAATATACCTCAGGAAATTTTTAAAATGCAGAAAATTAAGCACATGCAACCTCTCTGCATTTTCATTGGCTTTGTTTTGTTCTTATTACAGGATTGTAAGGCATGCTTTACATCATGCTATATAGCAGCTCTGTATTAAGATCTTTTCTTTTTTTTCATAAAAATATTTTTAATATATTTTCTATTTTTATCTAGTTTTGATAGAATCCCAAAATTGTAACTATTGCACCAAAGAGTATGTAAAGAGTTTTAAGCTTTGTGGTGCACATAACCAAACACCTGTTCAAAGCCTGTCCAGCTTTTCACTGCTCTCTGCAGAATCAGAGACCTATAATCCTTTGCACCCTTTGCCAGCATTTAATATAAAACATATAGAGAATATAATATATATAATCACTTCTTTCACCTTTGCTGTAGTGCTTTGCTTTAAAATTTTTGTTATGAAAATTTTTGAACATATATGAAAAATCAGCATAATGAATCTCCATTTCTATAGCATCTGCTTTTAATAACTATTAACATTTGATTTTTTTTCCTATGGTAAATAATTTAAAGCAGACCTAAAACAGCAAAATATTTTAGTCCAAACACTGTCATCTCCAAAAGATTATTTCTTACAGAATTTTATTCCATAGTAAACCAGGCATGATGGCACATGCCTATCATCCTAGCACTGGGAGCTGAGGCAGAAGGATCACTGAGAGTTCATGGCCATCTTAGGCTACAAAGTGAGTTCAAGGCCAGCCTGCACAACACAGCAAGACTTTCTCAAAAAAAAAAAAAAAAAAAGATTTTATTCCATAATCATACCTAAACAAGTTAAGAATTCCTTAATATTATGTGGTTTTTAGTCTTTCCCCATCTGTAAAATGATATCATTACCATTGGTTTGTTAGAATTAAGAGCAAAACAGATGTTAACATATTGCTGTACATGCCTTTATAAAATACACCCTTATTTGCATTACTCAAAAATGTTAGGCTTGAGAGTTGTACATTATCTGACAAGTAGAGTTGATATGTAAAAGCAGTTGTGAAATGACGTTTGAGACGTTCTCACAGAGCATGAATGATAATATTTTGAAGCTTAAATTTTGTACTTTTAAACTTTTCTTCCAATCATTATCTTCATTTTTTTCTAAATACATAAAATACCTAAGGTATAAGTGAATTTAACACCTGTGTTGTAATATTTCAGATTCAGTACATGAAGAATGTACTGAATTATGTGACTTTGAAAAATACTGATATAACTAAGCAAAAGGAGAAATAAATATGTTGGATATAAGAATATTGCAGGAAGTTCATATTTTAATTTTGAAACAACTCTGAGATTCAACTTTACTTTATCTGTCAACTGCAGGCTTTATTAAGTTATAGTAAACTACCTATTGTATAAGGTTTGCACCTTAACATAGACATATGTTAAATTATAAACTTAAAATCTATACTGATGCCTTTTCTACTATCATTAGGTTATTTCAGACACGCCTCACTGAAACCCATTTGCCAGCTCAAGGTAAAATAATACTTTCTAAAATTTCTAAATTGTTGATAATTTAGTTTCTAATTTTTTCCATTAGAAATCAAGCTATCTATTATATACCTATATCAGCTCCCCACAATAATCATTATATACTGCAAACATGTACTAACTTTTTTTAAAAAGGACTACATATCCATTTAGTATTTACAAATTATATTGTTTCACAGATATTAGAAAGGCATTCAGACAACAACAACAATAATAATAATGCCCTCTAAATAACCCTACATAGTAGGAACTCTGTCTCAGGACTTTAAAAGAGAAAACCAGCAAATAAATCTTGATGATTTCATCATATTTGGAGGATTTTTTTTAAAAAATCAAGTTTACCCAAAATAGAGGATAGTTCGGGCTCCACGTGTTGTGAGCTGAATGAGATGTCTTTAATGCAACTTTTAGGAAATCATAGCCTTTTATTTTTCATAGAAATAAAGGCCATATTTTGGCAATAAGCTTTGGCTATCCTGGCCTGCTTAAAATAGGTTTTACATTTCTTTTAGGTATTTCCTTGGACATTTTGAATTAGTCATAAAATGGTCTCTCATACTTTTTTAAAAAGAAAGTTTTAGTCCGTTTTGTGAGATTTTGTAAACAAGTTGATTTTTTATGATACTTATTGAAAGATGAAGCGAATGTATTGTGATCATTTTATGATTTTTCCTTATTTGTAATTTTATCTTCTTTGCTCTCATAGCTAGAACCTCAGAACCTCTGCATAATGCTCAAATTTTAAACCAAATGGTAACATCAAAATCAAGTCCAGGAAAGAACTCAGCCTGTACTAAAAAACAGGTAACAGTGTTTGTAGACTATATAGAAACTAGGAATGGTACTGAACAACCATCCTGGCTGCCTTCGGTATCTGCAGCACTATGTTTATTTGACCTTGTTACTAACCCGTAGCCACCTGTTCCCATGGCAGCTTTCTGGGCCTGCTGTTATCGTCCCATGCTCAACTGAAACATAATTTGTTATTGGGCCTAGGGCCCCTACCATTCAACTCCTATCTTCACTTCCTCCCCAACAACTCCTGTCCTACTGACGCTCTCTCCTCCCTGGGCTCTTTCCTAGACCCAGACTCAGAATCTTCCTTGGATCTGAGCCCTGTCTAAAAGTCCCCAAGCCACAACCAGGGCTCAGACACTGCCAAGCAACTGTGTTTCCTGTGTCCCAGATCAGCCTTTGTATGTGTCTTTATTGTCTCCACATCATTTTTTTTTTTTTGTATGCCAGCTTAGAATGATTTTAAGCTTCCTTTTACTGTCCTCAAACTTAGTACCTATCTATCTCTAACTTCACTCTCATAAGGTAGAAAAAGTGCTGCACTATTTTGGCAAAGAAGCAGAAATCGTCAGATGATGTCTATTAATTTTCTGTCACCCATCAGTAAATACAACTGCATCATTCCCTGCCATTCCAGTGGGGAACCGTAGCCTTCTCAAATGCCTGTCTTTTATCCTCATAGGGATATTTTTCCCCTATTAAAAGCTATTCTTCCTGGCATCTTGTCCAACATACAAAAATGCTTATCTCTTCTCCCTTCCACCTCATGTTTCCCAGCTTTTCCCTCCACAGCTCACCACGGGCCTCCTTGAATTTTAATTTAATGGAGATGTTCTATTTTATTAATATAACACTTCTCCAAAAGTGGAATATTATCTTGTGTATTACACTTATGCTAGACAAGTATTGCCTCTAAACTACACCCACACTGCTTTTTCTTTGTTAGACAGAATCTTACTAAATTGCCTAGGCTGGTCTTGAACTTGCAGTCCTTTTGCCTCACCTTCCCAAGTGCACGCCTGAGATGACAGGTGCACACTGGGGATAACAGGTGTGCACCACTATGCCTGGCACATTGCTAACTTAAATAGACAGTGCAGATTTTCTTGATTTTCATTGAACACATGCATGCCAACCTCCCTACTTATTCCTGCACTCCCTGATTAAGCTTATAGTCAGAAGAGATAAGTCTCATTGATGGTCATATTACCCAAACCTAGCTGGTTGTATGACATGTGTGAAATGTTCAGTAAATACTTGTTTAATGAATGAATGCTAAGGTAATCCTGGGAACTCCCAAGGTTATAATAATACCAGAAGAAAATTTTAATTGTTTTTAAAAAATTGCTTTCTTATTGGGCTTAAGAAAGTTTAATAGGCCCCTTTCTCTTGAACATTTTCATACTGATTCATGAAGTAATGCCTATGAAGGTTACTTTTCAGTTACTAAATGCTCATATGTGTTTTGTCTTTTAGGGTTCAGAACTTTCCAGAATGGTACCTTCAGCTTCTGCTAAAGAGTCAAATATGCAAGTACAATCAGTACATTGCTCTATTATTTGTATCCTTCCAGAGTTCCTGCAGTATATTGTTGTAAATGATGTATTTTTTCCCCTGTAGGGAACAAAGGGTGATCATGATTTCTAAATCAGAATATTCCACCCACTCGTCTTCAGCAGCAAAATCTGATGTTCAACAAGTCATTATGTACTGCAAGGAGAAACTTGTTTGTGGAGATTCTGAATTTTCCTTTGAGGAACTGAGAGCCCAGAAATACAACCAACGGCGGAAACGTGAACAATGTGGTACTTGCAGTATTACATTTTCAGTTATTTTTATGTCACTTAACATAAGGAGTAATTATCTATTTGTGTGAAGAATTGACTCTGCTGGCTCAGCAAAAACCACCTTGCACTCACCCTTTCAACCCAGGCCACTTTGTTACACACTAGCATGGCAGCCAAGCTTTTCCAAGCACCAAGTCCATGCACTGATAGCAGAGCTTATGGTTGAAACAGCAGTAAAATAGATACCCATACCAGTGTCACCATATCTTTAATGAAATAAGACATTTTTAAGTTTTTAAGTGTGGATTTGAACTTCTACATATAATAATTCTAAACCTGTATGTCTCTTGTACTGTGAAGGGATTAGGTTCAGAACTGAAAAATCTCAGATATTTTCCAAATTCTGTACCTATTACAAACAAAATATAATCAGAAGTCCTCTGATCAAAAGTGCCATGTCATTCATGGCTACAGAGTGGACTGAGTTTTTTTCCTCTCAGAGAAAATGTGTGCCTTAGCATCAGTGTTTACACATTTTTACTATAACAACATGCCCCTCAGGGAGAGGAAAGTGAACTTCTGTTCCACACAGGGCTTTTATATCATCTATGTTAATTGAACTGTATCCATCTGTGAGTGTTTCTTTTGTACATTGCTCTTTTGGCCAACAGCAGAAAATAAAGTAAGTTAATACTCAACAAGGACCCATTTGGGTATTTGGATTTTTAGATTTTGGTTTTTGATAGAGTCTCACAGTATATCCCAGGCTGGCCTTGAACTCATGGCATTCCTCCTGCCTCAGCCTCCCAATTGCTGGGATTTCTGACATGAGTCACCATGCCTGACTGAAAGAAGACTCATTTTGGGTAGTACATGGGTAATGGTACCTTTTCATATGCCGAAACCTGATGTTCCACTCAATCTTGATTTGGCTATAGTATGGCCAAGGGAGCCAGTTAGTGGAAGTAGGACTGGCTTTTTGTACACTTTTATTTTACTCTTAGAAATTACCTAGAGAATTCCATCTTTTAAAAGCTGAAATGAAAAATCATTTTAACTTTTTATTATTTTGAAGATAGTGAAAAACAACAGAACAAGAAAGAATAAAGCCAGTTGAGACAGTGCAGTGAAAATGGTACAGGATTTCACAGCAGGTTACCAGGATAACAGTAATAGGTACCATAGTATATCTTGTTATCTTCACAATAGTTGTTCTTTCAATCAGGTATAGCAAAATCAAATCAAATACAGAACATTATAGAACTTATCAAAACAGAATTTTGAATAGAGCAATACAATTAATCAGAACAAAGCAAAACAGTGATAATAATATTTGCCTTCAAAGAGATGGTAGAAGGAAAACACCCCCCCCCCATTAGCTATATTGCATATGGTCAACCTCCCAAGAGATGCTCAGACCTCTGGCTCCCATTTGCTAACTGGGGGCGGGGTTGGGATGTTTGATTCTCAGCCCGCGCGCCAGTAGGCTCATGGCTGCTTACCAGGGAGGCAAGCGGGTTGCTTGGTTTCCCAGCACCGTAAGTTCCAACATGGCACAGATCTCGGGAGATGCTGGCTGGTTCTCTCCCTGGGGCAGCCGCCACTTGCCCGAGCCACGGCTGCTTACCAGGGAGGTGAGCGGGTTGCTTGGTTTCCCAGCGCCCTAGAAAAACCATTTTAAAATGACTTAAACAATCATGATTGTGTTATCAAAAGGTATAGTATTATACTTGCTATTTCCAAATATGACTGTTGATCACCATGTAAATTTTTGTAGTTTCTTTGCTCTGAACTTAATAACTATGCTGAGGGCAAATAAAGATTATAATTAAAAGATAATACTAGTTTCAGTTTTGAAATCTAATAAACAGTGAAAATACCTTTTATTCACTTTTCAAGTTTTCCTCCAAGGACCTGGATTTAAGGTTTACATACAAGCCATTTTTTTTAAACTTTCCTAAAGGAAATGAAGACAGATACTATATGAAAAGAAAAGAAGCAAATGCTTTTGAAGAGCAGTTGTTAAGGCAGAAAGTGGATGAACTCCACAGGAAACTGCATCAAGTGGTGGAACTATCCCATGAGCACGTGCCCACTTTCCAGGAAAGCTCCGAGGTGTGTATGTGCTCTTTGTGGGCACATCCTATGCCCAGTATAACTTTGTTTTGAGAGGTAATTCTCAGTAACTTTCCAAATTTTTAAAATAACTTGGCACAGAAAGAGTTTCAAATTACAGAACAAGCAAAAAAATTTAGAGAGCAGAATGGCTAGTATTTTCATATATGTGTATGCATGCACATGTGTATACTCACTTACTAGTGTTTGTGGTGGTTCTTTTTTCTGATTTTCATACAATGAATACATTACATAGTGAACATTTGAATATAGTTACTTATTTAAGGTATTTTAATAAAAAATATCAACAGGGATATAGTTTGGATAAAGTAGTAGCCATAAAAATAGTGCAGTGGTCGTAGATTTAATTGTATGGCTTAAATATTCTCAGCCACCTAACAGTTGTTCGCTACATTTATGGCTAAGACAAATAGATACAAACTCTTTAAATTGACTTTGATGAATTATCAGCTTTTCTAGGGTTGTTTTATTTTTTATTTGGATTTCTTTTCTTGTATAATTTATGTCTTCCTTGTATAATTGTCTCATTGCTTTCTTTTTCTTGGTATTTACCAGTCATTTATACCCACATTGTGAGAAAACTAAAAATGTCCTCTCATTACATTCAATGAATCATCTCTCTCATGTCTACTAGCATCTTTATTCTACCCTCACACTTGGTTGGTAATTTGGCTAGAATTATGTTCTATGAAGGAAATCATCTTCCCTCCTAATTTTCAAAGGCACTAGCTCGTTGTTTTTTTTTTTTTTTTGGCTATACTGTTCGGGTTGAGAAGTCCAGAATCATTCTGATTCTTGCTTTTATTAATGTGACAGTCGCTGTTCTCTGTGAGTGTGTAGCATCATCTTTGTATCCATGTCGTGGCAAAGTAACGATTTGTTCAGTGTTTAGCTTTTACCACTGCACTCGTTACTTAGTCATTGCAGTCCAGCAGCTCTAGGGAATTTTCTTGGTGGTTTTTTATGTGTTTTGATAATTTTTCTCCATATATGTTCTTTATTAGACTATCTTGACTAATCATCTGACTTTCTTAACCTTCTTTACCTTTTTCCTTTTTTCCTTTAACCTTTTTTCTATCCATCCTCACCCCCCACCATTTTTCTAAGCGATAGACCCAGCTTCTTTTGGCCCTTTTATTTTATTTTATTCTATTTCATTTTCAGATCATTACTTTTAATAAGGAATGCTTACTTTTACAGCTTCCTATTCTTATTTTGTGAATGTAATGTCTTGCCTCTTAGTTTGAGGATTTTAATATTTTTTTCTTTCTATCTCAGAACTCTTAATCTCTCATATGTGTGTGTTTGTTTGTTTGTTTGTTTGGATCACTGTCCTTTGTATCAGAAGCTTGTCGTGAGGTATTTGATGATCAGTACTGTTTTCTCATAAGAAAGTAGATCTGAGAAGGCTAGTTAGAAGCTACAGGTTGGGGTTGGGGAGAGGAATATCTGTTTTCTTGGGCAGAAAGATTCCTGAGAGTGTCATCTTTGGGTTAGAGAGTATAAACCTGAGCCGCCAGCACTTAGGGAACTGAGGAAAGGGATTAGGGGGTCTTACTCTTCAGTAAATAAACTGACTCAGTTCTTTTACTTCTCATTTTGTATCTATTGCTTCACCCTTAGCCCTAATGCAGAGCATGTTTACCAATAAGAATGAATCTCAGAATCTAGTTTTTCAACAGACTTGCTTTTACTACATCCGTATTTTCAGCCCTTCCCTCATTTCCATTCTGAGATGTATCTTAGTACTGCAGATTTTTGAACTTCTTCTAAGACCAGAGACACACAACCCCTAGCCTCCTCTAACAGCTGTTCCTGATATGAAAATTCTGCTATGCCATTTTGTGAGGTTTGGGGAGGGAGAGATGATAAAGCAGATGTTTAAACCACAGTCTTTACCCAGAGCTTTCTTCATGGAAATTCTGTATGTATGACTACATATAGTTTGTGGCATTAGAGTGTTCATTTATACAAAAGTATTTTAAGTTGAAACAGTTATGCTTCCAGTTGTGAACCATGCTTTTGTGATAGTTTGTATACCGGTGTCTTAGAACCTATAGAGACTATGGTAACCAGAGATACTTTAGTAAAACACCATTGTGAGCATTTGATAACCTTGATTTCTTGATCTTTACCCAAAATTAAGTGAAGGGATATATAGTGTTCCTTAAACACCAGCATAGTTGTAGGGGCTGGTGATTTTTCAGTGGTTAAAAGTATAAGCCCCTAGTTGAGTCTGGTATAGAAACTACAAAGCATCTATCATGTAAGGTGGTCTTTTATTGCTAACTATGCATTTTTTAAAAAAATATCTGAAGAGGTAAGGGATGGAATCTAGATGCTGTGCTTTAAAAAGCTCTAATGCCTATTTGGTAACATTCTTGACCTTGTGGTTTTTGTTTACTTGACTGACACGAAAGGCTAATCCAACACATACTGGACCAAGTATAGACTCCCAGCAGGAGCAGAGAGCTCCATATCTTCCAGCCACCAATCAACAGACCTCAAAGGACTTGGGAGAGAAACTCAGAGAAGTGCCTCTGCCTCCTGTCTCGCCTCCTATGGCACGTGCTGTTCTAGCTTCCCCAGCCATCACCCAGAGTGAAACTCCTTCTGTTCCCTTCACAGCCCAGCCAGTGACAGACCCCAGGTAAACTGAAGATGGTCCTGGATGATAGTGATGTGAATGGCATCTGTTGGCCTTTTGCATGATCTACCCAGAGCAATATGTAAAAGATGAAGGATTCCAGATTTTTTTAAATGAATTTTAAATGGGAGTGAATATGTTGTTGAAAAACCTTTATCAAAAAACTGGCACCAAATCTTTCAGACTTACTTATTCCATGCTTCTTTTCAAATATTTGTTTTAATTTGTACCTCTCTTGAGTTACAAGTTTTTGATTCTCTGAAACTCTACAGATTATCTGGGCCTGGAAGATAAACAGCTGTAGGCTATGACTCCCTCTGAGTATCTGCAGGCATGGTTACTATCCACAGTTACTCGACCTGTGTCTTTATATTCCTTCTATAGTTTGGGATCATTCTGCCTCCACACTGCTATGAAGGTTTCCCTCCAATCTGGAGGAATTTTTCAGATTTCAGAAATTATACTTAATAGCACATCACTTGTTCCTTTTTTTTTTTTACTTTTAATATAAAACTATTTTTATATAAATATGTGATATATGGTAATATCCAATCTATATTAGGAACATAGACAAAATTTTATCACATTTAAATTGCATCACAGAGAGATGAAAAAGAACTAGAACAATGAAGACCCAAAGTCCTTACGGTTAAATTTATATTTTTAATATAAATAGGAAAAGAAACTAACTTAACAGTGTCCAATATGTGCCAGAAGCTTTGTTTTATCTTCATTCACTTCAGCTTACTTTTAAAAAATATGTTTCATTTACTTTATGGACCTAAGTATCTGCATCTGTATTTTAACAAGTCATATAATTGTTACTAATTTATTTTCCTATTGCTTCTTGAAAGTTAAAATTTTTATATGCAAAGCATTTTTATTCTTCAGTGTATCTCAAGAGCTTTTTCTTCCAGATGTATGAGTCTAAATTCTCATCAACTCAAGCTACAGAGTGAAGCTGAGACAAAGGAAGGTAACATTACACCATAATAACTTCATCGCAACCTATTTGGCAAACTTTTGGGTTGTTCAAAGCCCATACTGTGGCTGTGGTGTAGAAAGTTTCCAGACCTTACTAAACTTAAATGCTACCTTCCTCTTCCCAGTGGAGAGATTACATAAATCCCTGACCATTTCAAATGAAAGAGAATCATCTTTGGTGTAACAGGTGGGAACAGGGCTGGGGGGTTAGCTCAGCAGCGTAAGTGCCTGCCTGGCAAGTGCGAGGTCGTGAGTTCATCCATGGTACCAAAAAAAAAAAAAAAGAAACAGTGATACAACGTTTAATTAGCAGCAGTATTATTATACTCCCATTTGGTACATTTGTGTAGGGCATATGTTTTGTACATTATATAAGACATAGTTGGGCATTATTCCTACTCTGTGACTGTGGCATCCTATACCCTCACAGTTCAGGAACTGTCCTGTTTGAAACCACCAGAGACTCATTCATGAAACCAAGTCTTACTGACTGCGCACTATGCATTCTAAGTAGTTAGAGATGCAGTCATGAAAAAAAGGATGAAAATCCCTACCAGAAGAAAATGTTACTCTTGGGGTTGGAGGGTTAAAATTTTAGAAAAGGTAAGGAAGAAAGATGTTGAAAATAAGATATTTGGACCTAGAAGGGTGTGCCACCTTGAGAACCTGCTTCCAGAAGAAAGAATAACAAGCCCAGACCCCTAAGGCAGAAATATACCTGGTGCATTCAAAGCACAGCAGAAGCCAGTGCTGCAGAGTGACGTGGAGGAGGAGGAAAAAGCTAAGGCCTCAGCAAACAAGGCCAGGGTGTGCAGGCCTTACACACCAGGGTCTGGCTCCAACTGTGATAGAAAATGGTCTTAAGATTTATAGTATGAGAGGGAGAAAAAGATTTACACTGTGACTGAGCATGTAGTACTTAGGATTCAGTGGAGCTAAGGATGCTATTGATGACAAAACTGCTCCCTTGGGGTATGTGCAGACAAAGCACATAATCTCTTTGAATCTTCATTTACTTTTCTGCAAAAGAATAAATCTTGCCTTCCCCTACTTCCTAGTATTCTTACAAAGATAAGTCTGAAATATAATAATGGAACCCTTTCATGATAATTATTGACAGATAGAATTTAATAAGTTACTGCCATTGTGTCCCATCTAACATGTTCTGATTTGGCTGCTGATGCTATGTCCTCTTCCTCTACCAGGATGTGAAGCACATAAGGTCACTAGCACAAGTTCTTTTCACAATACTCCAAACACATCACTGGGAATGGCTCAGGCAACACCATCCAAAGTGCAGCCATCACCCACCGTGCACACGAAGGAAGCGTTGGGTAAAGCATTTTCCTAGGCCTGTAATGGCTACAACAAATTAATAGAAGCTCTTTTTCCACAAGTATTGTTGACAAGGATTTTTTTCTATTCTTTAAGGTTTCATCATGAATATGTTTCAGGCTCCTACACTTCCTGACATTTCTGACGACAAAGATGAGTGGCCTTCTCTAGATCAAAATGAAGATGCATTTGAAGCCCAGTTTCAAAGTAATTATTCATTATTTAAAAGCTGTTGAGTACACAGCATTGTGGGAGGTTGCCACTGGCATTTTGAAGGATTATATAAGATTGCAACTGTGCCCTTGATCAGCCCATCATATAAGGGCAAAGGTTGCATGAAATAGAAATGTGACAATTTGACATGGTTAGTGTATGTGATAGATTTGGCTTTTCTTGTTTTTATTATTATTATTATTACTATTGCAGTTAAGTGTTTTTATAAATCTCATAATTAGGAGTAGTCCAGAGGGCCTGCATACTCAAGGTATGTCTGGAATCCTTCCTGATTGAGAGGTGGCCAGGTGAAGAGTTGGAGGCCAGCATTTGGTCTACTTGTCTAGAATTAGGGGATTCATGCTGGAAACCAGATACTATGAAAAAGGTTAGACTTGGGAGGACTAGAAATATAAAACTAAAAGTTTAATTTTTTATTAAAGGAAATGAAACACATAGTCTAGTGATAATTGTAATGTCACAGGAGAATGGCAAACATGGTTCTTTATACATGATGAGAACACTGGGGGCCTGAGTGCTAGACCCAGTGACCATGGTTAAGTCACTTCATCTCGCTGCAAAGTGACTTGTCACACTAGTGTTTTAAAAACGCATCTCAGTTCTTTTCTATAAGCTATTATTTCTTTACCTTATATATAGTTGCAGTTTAGCATAACAAATAGTGTTTTTTTTCTAGGATAATAATGAAATGCTGTTTTTTTATTCTCTTGTAGAAAACGCAAGTTCCTCTGGGGCCTGGGGAGTCAATAAGATTGTCTCTTTGCCTTCTGGTTTTCCTATTTTTGAAGATGGAAACAAAGAAAATTATGGGTAAAGAAACATAGTTAAAATAACATTAGAAGGGACATGTGTTGTCACAGTGCCATAGCATACTGCAGAAATGTCTGCAGAACTCAAGGCAGTGGGGTGGAGAAGGGGGAAATGTGAACCAGATGGGCTAAGCATCAATCCTAGCTCCACCACCTGTGAGCTTCTGACTGCGTGACCAGGAGCTTGTTGCCAAAGTTCTCTCATCTGCATTCCTCTGCTGGAGCTCCAAGAGGGCAGGTCTCCGAAGTAAAGCATGACCGAAAAGGGGACAGTGTGGTTTATTACAGGTTGTCAGAGAACTGAAGGAGTCTGTGAATTTGAAGTTGTATTAAATGGGGATGAATCTACCAGGACAGTTATCTATATGTGCTCTTCTTTAATAAGGTAGAAAAAGAAGTCTCACGTTGAATAATGCTGCAGAGAATATGTTTTAAGGTGGTGGAACATTACAGTACAGAGCCACACCCCAGGGTAGAGGAGGGTAGCTCTAGGAATTGTCACTGTTACTAACTTAAACCATGGAAGGGAAGTGTCAGTGTGAAGTATAGACAAAGCGTTTTTAAACCATGGAAGGGAAGTGTCAGTGTGAAGTATAGACAAAGCATAAAAGAAATTCATATCGAGGTCAAAAGAAGGCTGGGCCAACTTGCAGAGAGGAGTTCCACACCTCCAATAGACATTAGGAATAAATAAAATGGTGTATGACATTCCACTGGCCATGCTCCTAATTCTTTTGCTCCTAATGCTGGGAACTCAGCATAACAAATGTTTTCTACCCTCAATTAAGTAAATAAATCAATTTATATTTACATAATTAGTTGGATTTTTACTGTTTTGGTAGAACTATTGTAAAAGTAAAGAATCTATAAAACTATCAACTCATTAAATAAGTGGGGAATTTTTTTGACACTTAAGTGACAGCATTTATTTTATGTATTTTAATATTTATAATTTTGCAAATCTTTCTTTAGATTACCACAGCCTAAAAATAAGCCAGTAGGAACCAGGACCTTTGGAGAACGCTCTGTCAGCACATTTCCTTCAAAACCAAATGTAAGTCTCTATTTCTAATCTGTGAAATGATTCTCCCCACCCTTTCTTGTTTGTTTTACTAAGTGATTATGCCAATCAAATAGTATGATGATACAAAACTAGGCTGGAAAATACAATGTTATATGAAGAATGTATGTCTTTTAGAACGTTATTCAACAGTCATTTGAATATCTGTCATGTGTTAGACAAACTGGCTAGGAGGTACCACCTGGCTAAATGTATGTATTTCCTACACCTAGGGAGCAAGGCCTACAATAAAATAATAGTGAGAGACACACCAAATCAGAATCAAATTAAAATGGCTAGTCATCAGCATACCTCAGCAAACAGGCTTCCCCCATTTGCTGGCCTACAGAATTCTACCACAGCAGCCCTTGTTCAGCCCATGTTTGGCTTCTGTCCAGGCTCCAGCGTTCCTCTGGTGTGCTTTTCCTCCATCCACCACCTGGCCCTCAGGCTGTGACAAACCAGTGAGAGGAGCTATTACCACCAATCACTCTTGCTGAGAAACTGCTGAACCTGTCCCCTGCTTTTAGTGCCATAGCAGATTCTTTGGGATAAACTGTTACCCAGCTCTCTAATTCTTCTCAGAACCATTTGACCTTAAAAATTTCCCAAATAGTGGACTAGATTTCAGATACCATGCCATCACTTTGAAGGAAGTGTTACTGAACTATTCCACTATAAGTGCTCTGACCAAGAAAATCACAGTACTTTTTCTGTATGCCTGATGCTAAATATAAGGCAGTGCTTTATCCTGCATCCACCTGAAGAAACAACCAGCCAGTTTTTCTTCCAATCTGGGTAGAGATGGTAGAATGTATGAAGATAATGTAGAATACGTAAAATCATGCATGGCATTTTCAGGACCGCTGAAGAGGTGTATCAAGTGTGGTTCTGACTCAGCAGCTTCTGTCTTTGCCCCACAGACTTCAAAACTTGATGTATAATTACATTCATGGAGAAATGCCAGCTTCTAGGGGCCAGACCAGAAAATTTTAAAAAATTTTTAAAAACCTAGAGCATCTCGTTTGAGAAATTAAGGAAGTGGTTTGGGGTTTTATTTTCTCTAAAAGAAAAAAGCTGAATGCTGCAAAAGAACATAGTAGCAAACATGAAAAAGCCAATGACTGAAACTGGAACAACTTAAAAAAAAGTAGAATAAAGGAGTATTGGATTTTAACCCAGAAGTAAAATAACTATCCATATTGATATAAATAAATGTGGGAGAAAGGATAAATCTTCCTTATAGAACAACTCAAAATGACGTAGAAGGAATAAGTGGCAAGAGAAAATCACCATTAGAACCCCACAGTGATAACATTGCAGATGAAATCCATGGATGAATACTAACATTAATAAGGAAAATGTCAAGTGCAAACAAGGTATTTGCATAGCTTCCAAGTATCTCACCAAAATTATTATAGTTACTATGTTAGTTTAACATCTATCCATGAATTTTTTTGATGATGTCTCTCTAGAAGGTGGAGCTTAATTCACTTTTACTTGTATATAGGCAAGATTTGGTGACTTGTTTCTAACAAATAGAGTAAGGAAAAAGAAAAATAGTTTACAGTGAGGAAACTGCCCATACCTAATCAAATGACTGAGTTAACCTCACCAGTAAGTACTAAGTCTTGTTGATTGCATGTATCCCCCAGATGTCATGAGGATTAGTCCAAATAGAGCCTATAGTTACTAGTATTGTTTAGTTTTTACAAATACACAACATTGTAAGTGAGGTTGGCTTTAGAGCAAGCCTAGTAAAGGATATGAGAGTTCTGTACTTCTTTGTAACCCTTCTATACATTAGACCCCCTTTTTTTTTTCTAATTTAAAAACTGTAGAAACTGAAAATTAAAAATGTGACCCTTGTCACAATTTGGCTCCACTGAACTGTGTTAAAAATGAAAGATTGATTTTTTTTTTTTATTTTTTTAAATCATGAAAAATTTTTTTAGGTTTGTTTTTTTTCAAGCTAAGGTCTCCTATGTTGCCCTGGCTAGTCCTGAACTGCTGGGCCCAAGTACGGTTCGTGCCTCGGCCTTCTGAATAACTGGGACCACAGGCTTGTGCTGCTATTGCCAGCTTCATCTTAAATTTTTAATGTGTTAAATTTCATGGGCAAAACACAAAGATTGCTGCTTTGTTATAGCTCATCCTATGTTACAGGAAGTGCCTCAGCCTAACAGTGAAGAGTTTTTGGATGATTCAACAGTCTGGGGTATTCGCTACAATAAAACCCTAGCACCCTGTCCGAAGAGCATAGGTGACTTCACATCTGCTGCCCGGCTTGCATCTACGCCATTCCACAAACTTCCAGCAGATTCAGCGTACATTTTAGAAGATAAAGGTATCTGTTACATTGTTGTAGCATGTTTTCTATGAACCTCTATATTTTAATACATAATAGAGTTCTCTTTTGGGGCCAGGGATGTATGTACCTCAGGCGCAGTACCTGCCTGGCAAGCATGAGGTCATGAGTTCGATTCTCAGTACCAAAAAAAAAAAATCTGACATAGAGTTCTCTTCTTGGAAATTCTAAAGAGAAGAGAAAGTTTGAGAATTATAAAGAAGCTTAAAGTCTATACTGTCTTTATAAAGTTTATATTTAAAAGTTTAATAATTTACATAGATTTTTTTTTTTTTTTTTTTTTTTTTGAGAGAAAAGGTCTTGCTATGTAGTTCAGACTGGCCTTGAACTTACTGTGTATCCCAGGCTGGCCTCAGATTCACAGCAATCCTCCTGCTTCAGCCTTCTAAGTGCTAGGGTTACAGGTGTGTGTCACCATGCCTGGCTCCTATAGGAACATTTAAAGACATATATACAAAGTTCAACTCATTTACAAAGGAGTATATTTATGTTATGTTTTTAAAACAAGCCACTACAGATTAAATTATTTGAATATTAAAAATAACGTATATTTTCTAATTTAATGAATAACAAATTTAGTCCTACATGTATCAACAAATTTATCTTAGTCATGTAGCCAAGCATACTACACACAGAAAATCATGATTTTTCTTTTTTTGTTAATGATCTGATTTAGAGTAATGGTAAAGCTCACAAACATTTCTTATTTCTAGCTCACCCCAAATATAACAACTCTATGTAAAAGGTTTTTATCTAACTTGAACCCTAAAACGTGACATTGCACTGACCATGGATTACCTACCTACAAAATATATACAGTGCGATTTGGGACCACTTTGTCATTTTGATGACTATTACTTTATCAGCCAAATTGTATCCTAGGTGGTACTTTTTTAAAATAACAGTTGTTCACCAAAGCAAACATGAAAAAAAACATCAAACAATGTCACTTCACTAGATGGAAGCATCTTGTAGTAAAATTATCAGTCTGTATGTAGTCCTCAATGTTTCTGACTAAGAAGAAAGGATGTTTATTTAGGGTACTAACCCAATGTTATATTTCTATTCTAAATCTTAGAAGACAATTGAATTGAAATTTGAATTATTGTTAAGTATCATCATAAAACTGCCACTTGAATAAAAATATTTAAAGCTTTTCCATTGAGGAAAACTGAAGTCAATATTGGCAGTTCATACAGTATTTGCCACAACTATGTATAGCAGAAGCTCATGTTCTAGTGCTAACCAGTATTAAGCCCTGTTCAGTGAGAAACTGATAATCTGCTGGGTGTAGTATTCACATCACTTGGTAGACATTTAGTCTATATTTTGGTTTTGATATCAATAGATATATATTTTAAGTTGAAGCAAACAGTGGTAGATATTGCCAATGTTTAAATCATTTCAATCAATTAAATGCTTACTGATTCAGTAAAATTTGTTAAACTGACAGACACAAAGATCCGCCCTCTGGAAATGTTGCACTCATACTCTCCATGTTCTTATCACAGTTTTCCAAAGCCGAGTGTGTCCTGCTACCCATGCCAGTGTCCACCTGTGGTTGGGGCAGCCTGTCTACAGGGACCTGCCTCTGTCTGGAACCCTTTTGTCTTAAAGATCATTGTGGATTACATGCAGAGAGTTGAAATGCTCATGTATACTAATAGGAGACTTTCTTAAGTGAATTTTTCCCAAATTTTCTTCAATCGTACAGCACTTTTTACCATAGAACACTATTTTGAACTTAATAAAAGTTAGTATAAAAGGAATCCCAGGCTTTGTAAGTGACCAGGTCAAAGGGTATGTGTGCGCACAAGTTCATGTAATGTATCTGTCTCTAATTTTTGTGTACTTCAGAAAACATGGTAGCAGCAGAGTGCACCCCTATGGCTGTGGATTCCTGTAAAGAAAACACGGCAGAACCGTTGAAAGAGAAGAAGTTCAGGTACTGTGTGTCATGTCATTCTCTCTACTATCCTTTGAGCTTTGCTTTTAAAGATGTAGTAGAGGACCCAGACTCAACTCTAAAGGATTAAAGGTTTTATTGATTTGTAGCTTTAAGTCAGAAGGCACTGTCTGTGAAGATAAAGAGTAAAGAGCCTGACACCTGATATATTAGACACTGGCAGAAGCACTGGGGATAAGAGAGCATCCTTGCCTGCCTGGCAAGCGTGAGGTCACAAGTTCGATCCCCGGTACCATTAAAAATAAACTAAAGATAGATAGATAGATAAATAAATAATAAATGCATGTATATTTTTAAGAGAGAGAGAGAATCCCTGTGGAATAGTTTCTGCAACTGAGTTCCACTGATTTCAAGATGGAACTGCAAATTGTATTACCAGAGACTGATGCAGAACTCAGCAAACATACTTGCTGCTTTACCAGATTTGATCAAAAATACAGTGAATATTTAAATAAAATAAAACTTTATGACAATAAAAGACACATTGACTTAATCCCCCTCAAAATGCTCCCCTTCAATTTAAACATACTTATTCCATTTTTCTTGCCACTTTCTGAAGCAGTTCTGGAAGTCCTCTTTCATGAGTGTCTTCAGTTGCACTGTTTTGGCTGCTTCTATGTTCTGAATTGATTAAAAACATTTACCTTTCCTTGTCATTTTCACTTTGGGGAAGAGCCACAAGCTATGTGGTACCAGATTCAGTGAATAAGATGGATGAGAACCATAGTACTACTGAGTCTGCCTTTCCATGGGGTGGTACTTGGCAGTGGTATTCATCACTTCTTTGGTTTTATTTTTACTAGCACATGTTTGCTGAGTGTAATGATTACATTCAATCTGGGGAGTTTGTACATGTACTTAACACATCTTAATCTTTTTTTTTTTTTAACTTTACATCCCCCCCTCCATCTCTTGGTCACCTTCCCATTTGCAACAATATATCTCTTTCCTCTTATCTTTTATTTTGCTCTTTATTTATACTTTAGATTTCTCATATAAGAAAATCTATGCACTAGTTATGCTTGTACATCTGATTTATTTTACATGAATTTAACGTTATGGTCTCAAGTTGCATCCATTTTCACCACCATACTGTACTGCCTCTTGTTATCAAAACCTCATTGGGTACAACTTTCAGTTAAAAAGCAAAATCTGTTTCATTTAATTTTTGATTAGTTAACTATTTTATTTTCTACATGTTTATTTTTCCATATAAATTCCATTCATGTCTTTTAGCCAATCATTTTTTTTTTTTTAGTAGGGTCTTGTCTTAGTTCATTGAGAGGGTTTTGATAACAGAAGGCATTACAGCATGGTGAGCTCTACTGTCTCCTCCAGGCTTCCTAAGTCCTGCCAAACTTGACTCACAAGACTGCCCTAAGTCATGTTTGGCATAAGATTAACTTAGAAGCACATAGAACAAAACTCACAATTGCCAGCAGTACACTCTGTCCAGGAACTATTATCTTTGATCTCTGCATTTCAGTTGCAAGGAAACAAAACTCACACAGGCTAGATGCAGCAATTTTCCTAGGCTAAAAGTCTTATTCCCATGGAAGTCAGCATATTCCTGGACTTAGCTTCTACAGTGTCCACAAGGGACAGGCTCATTACAGAAATAATTCACTCAAGGGAGCTTGAAGCAGTGGGTACCCAAGCAGGTATTTGTAATTCTACCCCAGACCCAGTTTACCTGTGAGGTTTATAAGCAGAAAATCAAGCTCAAACAGTGATCCTCTGTCTTTTCCGGTTTTCAAGGGGAAAGGAGTAGAAAGTTAACAAATTCACATTCTCAAGAAGAAAGGAAAAAGTTTCATTAATTATTTGTGTCAACAGTAATTTGGACACTCATGTTACTAACTAGCAATGCATAAGGGCTTGGAAACAGTTTTCCTCAGTGTGTGTGGATACCCCTAATACCTATTTTGTTATAAAACATTGGGAATATGTTCAATATCTCAGAATGATAGAGTTGTACATCTACTGGATTAAATTGTGTGTAGTTATTAAAGTCGTGGTAGGAATATGAAGAAACCTGGCAGATAGCACTGTCTCTGAATGATCAACTTTAACATCACCACACATCATGAGAATGCATGATAGTATCACACAATGAAAACACTGTCGAGATGTTCTTCCCAGAATCCATTAACACCAGTCTAGCCATGACAGAAGCATCAGAGAAATACAGAATGTCTTGAAACTATCACGGTGTCATGAAATTAGGTCAACCCATGGTCCACTGGCCCCCTTACTTTGGATGTCAGGCAAAGCAGAAACATTGCTGTGGCAGCAGCATACGCAGGAGGAGGCTGCTTACCTCATGGTGGCTAAGAAACAGAGAAAGAGAGAGAGTCCAGAGAAGAAAGCAGGGAGCATTATATCATCCCCAAGTACACACTTCCCATGAACTACTCTCTTCAACTAGATCCTACCTCCTAACTTTCCATCAGTCCCCAATAATGCCATCACTTTACAAAGTCATCAGTGAGTTAACTGATGAAGTAAGGCTCCTTATGATCCAATATTCTTCCAAAAACCCCACCCATGAACACATGAGCCTTTTGGAGGACATTTTAGACCATAACTCTAAAATCAAGAAATTTTCATAGGTGAGAAGGAGGAGACATGAGAACTAAATGCAGTGTGCATTCAGAACTGGATCCTGAAACAAAGAAGGTAGTAATGGAAATAACGAGAAAGCCAAATGACCTAGAATTAATAGTAAAAGTCTAAAACTATTCTAAACTAAAAAAATTTGTTTTAGTTCACAATAAGAAAAACGCTTATGACAAAAATAGAAATAGCAGTGTATGAACTAATATGTATAAATGTATTCATGTAAAATCACAAATTTGTACATATATGGATATTGATGGAGTATTGTGTAGAGATGTATAATATTACAATCAATTTGTGTTCTCTGTAGATATGTTTTATGCAATACATAGCCCTGTGGGCCTCTGGGCACAACATTTTTGTTTAAAGACACCTTATTTAATATGCATTGCTGACCCATTAACATTGAATTCACACCAACAAGACTATAATTCATGCCTGATTGCAGCTTAGCTAACATAATGGTACTTTCCCCATGAGGCACATCATGGCTTTTTTGCACTTAACAGTAAATGGTGCTACACATGGGGATATTTTAACAGGGAAATCACCAACAAAAAGCACAAAAATACAATTCTTTAAAACGTTACTGTACCACATGAAAACATCTGAGAGTTGAGCACTAAAACCTAGTGTCACTATGTTTGACTCGAGCTAGAAGTGTGTCGGGTAACTCAAGTTTTTTATTGCTCTTCAGTTCTGCAAATGACACCAAAATTACATGCATATTGATTTGGAAGTTTCCAATACATTTTAGCTGTAAGTGAATTCACAAGTATGAAAGCCATGAATGAGGGCCAACCCTATGCGTGAACATAGGCATGCATACATTTCTCTGTGTGTGTTTGTGTGTATGTATACCCACGTACATGGAGTTGTATCAGAATTGTTGGATTGTGGTTGCCATTTTCTGTTTGTCTCAATGTTATAAAAGAAGCCATTTTTAAAATGAATTTAAGTATTCAGTCTTGATTACAGAACTGCTGCTTAAATTCAGTTTGGGTATTTAAACCCATTATTCCTGCTGTCTTGTCTTGTTAAAGAATACCCAGTGTATCACCCACACCTATTTATCCTAACATATTATGTTACTGATTTTATTTCTATCATACAAGCTCTATGTTTGCCTAAAGAAAATGATTTAAGGAACTCTTAGCCTGTGAGGCCATTTTAAATGTCATTCTTCAAGTGAAAAGGAAACTTTTGTGGGACTTTCTTGTAATCTGGTCCTCTAGGCTTCTCCTCACATGTAATTATTATTTTCTCTGTGCTTCTCACACATCTAGTCCAATTCAAGAGGAAAACCTAGAACCAACACTCCAGACGGACCTATCTTCAGCATCCCTACAGCATCCAAGCCAACCTGCTGCAGGCGGTGTGCTCGCCCAGGAAGCTGTGTGGGGCCTTGAGGCTTGTAAACGCACAGACACTGACTCCGCTACTGTGAAGGCCCCATTGGAGGCCAGTGCTAGACTCCACACAGAGTGCACGCAGCCCAGCTCACTGAGGAACATCACAGCTCCAGGTATGCAGAGATGCTTGATCCGAGCTGTACTGTGAAGACAGTAGTGTGGGAGAGAACTCTGAATGGGACCCTGAATGTCACTGAGTAAAATCCAAGTTAGACAGAACTCATAACCACATCACAATACAATTAAGTAGCAATACACTTGAAGGGAAAATCAATCCGTTTTAATTTTAGAAGATACTGGGATAACCATTGGAAGAGAGAATTGGAATTTGAGGGCCTTGCGTGTACCAGACATTTAACTAATACTGTTTTCCCCATTTGAAAGAAAAGTCAGCTGAGGCCTAAGGTTAGAGAGACACTTCCC
Source organism: Hydrochoerus hydrochaeris (assembly GCA_004027455.1). Taxonomy (NCBI): domain Eukaryota; kingdom Metazoa; phylum Chordata; class Mammalia; order Rodentia; family Hydrochaeridae; genus Hydrochoerus; species Hydrochoerus hydrochaeris. Next base: position 133,968 of record PVLA01005485.1, read on the forward strand.
TTCCCCTCAGGACACAGGAACAGTAATGCATAGCGGTTGAGAGCACAGACTGGAGATAGACTGGCTAGGTCATAAGACTGTGTTCTAATCCTAGCTCCTCCACCTAAGTAGTCATGTGGTTTTGACCAAGATTATTTCAGTTTTCTTTTTCCCTTTCTGTAAAGCAGAGGTTATGGTAGTACCTACCTTAGGGGCTCATTGTAAGAAGCAACTGAGTTAATAAATGTGAAATACTCAGAACAGTGTTCTGCACAGGCTCAGCACTAAGTACCCGTTAACTGTGGTTGGTTAGTCTTTCCTAACTGCTGCTGGTAGAGATTTTATAAAACTAAATTGAAAACTGTGTATTCCCTTTAGAAATTCCCAGAATACATCTCATACATGAAAATTTCCACATAGATAATGATGTAATGTTTTATCAAGATGAGTAGAAAAGCAGTTGAGGAACATGTGCCTGTCTGAGCACATTAGAAGCAGGTAACATCCAGTTATGCCTTTAGGACATGCAGCACTTATGGTGCTAGAGCAGTGTTATAGATTAAAAACTGGTGGTCAATGTAACACCAGCTGGATTAAATCAGCATGGTGCTGAGCATAGATGTTCCACTTAAGGAAAGATGCCCACATAAAAAGAGATGTGGAGAAAGAGAAGAGAGGCGTTGAGGCACTGAGGCATTGTGGGTTCTCCTACGTGTTGCTGTTTGAGCCGTTGGGTCTCTTGGAGAAGCTCTGGTCCTTACATCAAGCATTGTTTCTTGGCTCTGGAGGAGGAGACGTGTGCCACTTAATCTCCAGGATGAACTCATCACACTGGCTTCCTGGCATGTACTCAACTGTGCTTATCATTGGAGGAGCTCAGGACCTCCGTGTGGCTGAGGATGGCTGTGGTGCTTTTCAGTATAGCCATGGTCTTTGTTTTGAGCATGACTTCTCGGCTCCAGCGTAGAACCCTCAACCTACCAGCACAGCTCCTTCACTCTGCTGGCATAGACTTTCTAGCTTCCACCACTGACCTTTGGGCCTTCCCAGCATGGATCCATAAAAGAGACTGGTGTCAGTCCTTGTCATGGGCTTTAGACCTCCAGTTCGATTTATGGGAGGCATTGTCATGAGCTCGGGTCTTCATCTGAACTCAAGTAGGACATTGCTGTAGGATTCAGGCCCTTGGCTGAATATTCTATGTCTGGTGTTATAGATAGATTTCCTGCACTTTGTGCTAACCCTGGGTGACCATCATAAAATAATATAAATTCCATGTCCTGGTTCTAATTGTTCTCCTCACAAGCCTGACTATAACAAGCAGGATCTAGCAGTTCCAAGTGAATGAAGAGAAGCTTTGATTCTTTTGTCGCAGCAGAATATTCACCTAAATGTGTAGATTTAAAATGACAATGAGCTACTGATTTAGACTTTTGAAAATAGTCCTTTATTATTTGAACCAATGCTCTGTAAAGGATAAATCTTATTTAATGAATGTCTCCATTTGCTTTATCTAAACTTTCTTGGATAAAATCCTTAATCTATGTTTCCTTTTTCCTCCCATTCCTTCAAGACTTCACTATTGAAAACCCATGGGATGAGGAATTGATTCTCAAACTGTTATCTGGGCTTTCTAAACCAGTGAGTTCCTACCCAAATACGTTTGAATGGCAATGTAGACTTCCAGCCATCAAGCCCAAGACTGAATTTCAACTGGGTAAGAGTTGTATGGGTAATAGAACTTTAAATTCTTGGTTTTGTATGGGAAGTTCATGGTGACTCGTGCATGTGAGATTCTCCCCTTCTCCTTCAATAATTAGAGCTGCAGAATTAAGCGCAGAAATTTTGTTAAACCATGACTGTAAGATTATGATTGTTGTTGGGACAGGAATGTATTTAACTTGTACAGGGCAATTTAGTGAGATCTGTCAAAATTAAAATTGCATAAACTCGTATACCTGACCATTCACTGTTAAGAATTTATAGTAAAATATAGGCATTGTTATTAGAACAAGGAAACTTATTCTTTAGTGATGGGGAAATGATCTCTAAGATATACTACTAAAAGCAAAGGACAGAAAGTTATGTATCACATGCTAATTTTCAGTTTCTTCAAAAGAAAAATGATGACACATGTTTTATTTGAGAGTATTTCTAGAGAATGCTAGGATATTCAGCTTTTTAAAATGGTTCATTTAATGGGAGTGGAAAACCAGATGGGTGTAGATAATGATAAGAGTGAGAGTTTTCACAATATACTTTTATTTTTAATTCATAGACCTTGTTTTTTCGTAGCAGCTTTAGGCTGAAAGAAAAATTGAGAAGAAAGTAAAGAGTTTCTACTATCTACCCAACCCAGACACACACAGACTCCACTATTAATATCCTGCATGAATGTGCTGTTGATTGTGGTTGATGAGCTGATATTGACACATTCTTGTTAAAGTCCACAGTGCACTGTGGAGTACTGTACATTCTATGGAGTTTATATGTTAAACAGATGTGTGACATATTCTTCTTTGTCATACTATACAGAATAGTTTCACTGTCTTAAAAATCCCCTGTTCTAAAAAGTAAAAAAAGTAAAAATCCCCTATATTAAATGGGGATAAATCACCCCTTTATCCCCATCCCACACACATGCCACAACCATTGACCCCTTTCCTGTCTTCAGTTGTATCTTTTCCAGACTATCGCACTTTTAGAATCATACCATTTTGTAATTTATCAGACTTGCATTTAGCAATATGCATTAAAGAACCTCTATGTCTTTTTGTGACATTGTGACTTTTTAATCACTGAATATTCCATTATATGGATGTATCATATACTTTAATTTATCCATTCACTTACTAAAGGTTATCTTGGTTGCTTCTACCCAGACCTGATGTGCTGGAACTAGGAGAAATAGGCCTTATGGTATACCTTATTCTTGTCTGGCAAGGGGTTAAGGTGTTTAGTTTCCCCTGTTATCTTTGAGTTTCTCTGGAGACTTCTTAAATAAAGTTTGAAATATGCAGTCCTTCCCACAATAGTGTCCTTGTTCCTGTCTTCAGCAGTGATTTATGCTCTGGCAGACTGTCATTTTCTGTGTCTTCCTGTCTTTCTCTTCATTTGTGGGGCAGCAGTTTGCCTGTGACCTTAGTTTTCTAATGAATCTAAGAGTTGATCGGTAGTCATTAGCTCTTTTCTTACGGTGAAGAAAGAGTAATGACTTTCAAGTTCCTTAATGCCACACTAGAAGCTATACATATATGATTTTGAATATGTGAATTCTTCATAATTATTTTAATTTAAGAATCTGCTACAACCACAGAGCAACGTAAAATGAACCCAATTTGAGGAACATTTTACAACATACCAGACCAAACTCATTGGATCCATCAGTCATAAAAAACAAGAATAGTCTGAGAAACTATTGCAGCCCAGAAGCAGCTAAAGAAACATAGTGACTAAATAGAACATAATGAGAAAAATTAATGAAAGCTGGATAAAGTGTGAATTTTAGTTAATAGTTACATAGCTCTGTGGTTCTCATGACACACATACCATGGTTATAAATAAATTCACAGTAGGAGAAACTGAATATAGAATATGCAGAATCTCTACTTTTTTGTAACTTTTGTATAAATCAAAAACTTCTGAAATAAGTTGATAAACATGTTAAATTATTATAAATATTAATAGTTATGTTTTGCTCTTTTTGTTTTACTGTAAAGTACATACATTTCCCAAGGATTTCCAAATGTTCTTCTGCAGTCATGCTGAGCAGGCAGCATATTACGTCTTTGAGAGCCTTGCAGAGGAAGAAACAAATGGCCTCCTAAGTGGCCTGGGCCATCAGAGCTACTCTTGCCCCTCTATTACAGAAAACTCGCTAAGAAAGCTCTTTCGGGGCAGGTATTCGCTTCACTTTCACCTGCGTCTGGGAAAACACTTCCAAGGGACTATATCCATTTTTATTAAAGCAATTCAGGCACCAAGAAAGTTCTTAAAATCCTTCATTTTGAATAAGTCCTTAATGTTTTGAGCCTTTTTGTCATTTTGACACCTCTGTCTTCCAAGGTTCTGTGCTGGTCTACGTCAATCAGCTTCTTGGAACAGGTGCCTTTGCTCAAGTCTACGAAGCTACTCACGGAGATATGAATGATACCAAAAATAAACAGAAGTGCATTTTAAAGGTACATGACTGGAGTAGCTTTTCATACAGGATAGAAATGAATTTACAGCTTGAATTTGTCAGCCCCTTTTTCTTTTTCTATTTTTAAGACTGATGTTTTCTTTGAGGTCTATAGTCAGCAATTAAGAAATAAAATTTATCTTATGAGGATTCATAACTGCCTTGCCAATAAAATTACCTTGCAGCAAGCCCTTCAGAATAGTTCTGTGTTAGACGCTGCTTTCTCCCCGCTGTCCTTTATGGACATGGAAGTTGCTTTCTTGTTACTGCTGGCCACAGTGTGAGACTGGTTGTGACATCACATGTCTGATTTGATTTGCAGGTCCAGAAGCCTGCCAGCCCCTGGGAATTCTACATTGGGACCCAGCTGATGGAGAGATTAAAGCCAACTGCACGACACATGTTTATCAAATTCTATTCTGCCCATTTATTTCAGAATGGTAGCATTTTAGTTGGCGATCTCTATAGCTATGGAACGTTACTAGTGAGTGTTTCATTTTCATATGAACATGTATTTGAAGTGCATTTCTGATCTGCATCTTTTTACAGATCTCGTTGCGGAAGCTTTTGTAGGGATGATAGGCAGGGCAAAGCCCTTAACTTGAAATTTCATCATTTCTCCACAACCAACTCAGCATACTTTTGCATTGTTTCTAGAATGCCATTAACCTCTATAAAAATACCCCTGAAAAAGTGATGCCTCAAGCTCTCGTCATTGCTTTCGCTATCAGAATGCTCTGCATGATTGAACAAGTCCACAGCTGTGAAATCATTCATGGAGACATTAAGCCAGACAATTTCATACTGGGAAATAGGCAAGTGTGACACTTCTAATGGTTCTTCCCTTACCATTTCCCTAGCAACCTTTTTTCCTGTACTCCTGTGTCCTAGCCCTTGTTTATGTTTTAGATTTTTGGAGCAGGATGATGAAGATGAAGATTTAGCTGCTGGCTTGGCACTGATTGACCTGGGTCAGAGTATAGATATGAAACTTTTTCCAAAAGGAACTACATTTACAGCACGGTGTGAAACATCTGGTTTTCAGTGTATCGAGATGCTCAGTAATAAACCATGGAACTACCAGGTAAGGAACTAAAGCAAGAGAACTGAAAACATTTTCCTTTATTGCACTTAGCAAATTTTCAGAATGAATTTGGGAATCTAGTTTGTTGGTCTCTTGAGCAGCAGTTGAAGGAGAGAGAGAACTTAAGGCTGAGGAAGCAGATGAAATTCTGCTATTTTGTCACACATTTGTAGATTCTGTTATCAGAGAAAGAAGCAGATATATTCTGTGAGTTTCACTGTAAGAAAAGTCATGGTTTGTGAACCCTTTGAAAAGGAAGTCATGCTGTAAAGAACCAGCTAGGTCTTCCAAGATGAAAGCAGACTAGCTTGGCTCCTCTGTGGCCAGAGCTAACAGGGAGGCCCACTGTGCCAACTCCTGGACACTGGGCCAGTGCCCTGCAGGGACTCTACTGCTGATGCAGACAAGGAGGTGGATTTGACTGGTTGATGGCATAGAGTTCCTCTGGATGCAGTGCCTGATCCAGAAGGTATCCGAAATGGATCATTATTATTCTAAGGAGCTGTTTTGGAATTTTCAACAAATTAGAATATTAGAGGACAGGTAAAGATAATTCTGATTAGCATAAATGTACGGTTTTGAACAGCCAAGAGGAGCCCTGTGATACGGAAGGCAACGGCGGAGTCTTATTTTTAGTATGCTGTTGCAGCCTGCTGTGGCCTTAGGCTGCTGACTGCTGATCTAGCATGTCTTGGGGTAGCAAATAGGAAGAGCAAAGGTAGAGAGCTTGCTGTCCTGCAGATTTGGACCATGCTGGAGTTAGGATTGTTTCACACAGCCAGAGAGGCCTTGGAGCAGTCAGAATAATGCCCAGAGTCCCAGGAGAGGGAGAGGGAGGGCTCTCAAGCTGAGGGATTCAAGTGTTAATGTTTGCCTCTGTGAGGCAGAACAAAGAAGTGGAGAAGGACACTAGCTCGAGACCGGAGTTTCCCAGGGGTTGCCTCAGGAGCACTGGTGTCTGCTGCACATGGACATCTCAGACAGAGCCTAGATAGACATTTGGTGGGGTGTAACAGTGGACTTCCAGCATTCTTTACAAGTATATCTGTGATTACTTAGCTTGGTGCATCTTAATATGCTCACAATGTAAGTCACCATTTAAATCACACTCTAATGCTTTCTCAACAGGTTGATTACTTCGGTGTTGCTGCAACAGTGTACTGCATGCTTTTTGGCACTTACATGAAAGTAAAAAATGAAGGAGGAGTCTGGAAGCCTGAAGGCATTTTCAGAAGGTGAGCGTTAGCATTAATGCCACAGTGAGAAGAGAAGAAATACAGGAGAATGGAAGGTTCTATCTGGTGCATAAAGGGTCTCTGACACCCATAGAAACCTGTTCCTTGGGCACTGTGGTGACAAAACAGTTCTAGTTCTAGAAAGCGAGTAGGTTACATAGCATCACCACTTCCGTTTCCCCACTTACAAACAAGATGCATCTGATAGCCTCCTAGAAACACTGTAAGCTCCTGGCTGGGTGGTTTCCATCCTGTAAATTCAATTTTTTTCTTGGCCTGTTAGTTACTTTTTCTTATAATGTCACTGAGCTCCAGGGTTCTGCTTGCTTATTTGTTTTCTTCTCATGTAAATAGGAATAGTACTGATTCTATTTTCCTCAGATGTTTCTTATAAGAAGCAAAAGAAATAATGTAGATGAGTGTACTTTGCAAATCAAAGTAGTATGAGGCAGCTTCCTGTTACAGGTCAGAGTTTTGAGATACAGGTTTATGTGATTTTCATTTCTCTGAGATTATTTTTTAATCTATAAAATGGGTATGAGTGACTCCCCCAGCATAATGTTATATGGACACACTGCTAGCACTGTTTTGTTTAAGCTGAGTATTTCCTACATGCATGTTCCTTATATACTTTATACCATGCTTAAGTTTTTTGAGTTATAAAAACATACACAAAAGGAGACTCTTATGTGTACAACCTAATGGAAAGTATATGTTTATACTTTCTTGAAAATATTTAAACGAGGATTCCCCTCATTCTTCCCAGACCCTTCCAAAACAGAAAAAGGAAGAGTTGGCAGTAATTTTATAAAATGTCAGGGGACAACATACATACATAATATTAGGTTCCATATCTGGAGCGAAACTTGTTACTATGCTTTCTTCTGCACAGTGAGTCATCAAATTTGGCAGGTTCTTCATTCTCTCCCTTGCCCATGCTTGAAGGACCGGGTGCTTATTCAGAAAGCTCTTGTCTCTGGCCACCAGGGTAAAAAAAAGCCTGAAGGCCAAGCATTAACGGCTTCATGACAGGGACTCAGTTTGCATCTGGAGCACAACTGCAGTGCATTGTGCCTTTTCTCCATGTTCCGCAGTTCTGCATATAGTTTTAACCACTGTACTGGCCAGAACTCAAATCTGCACTCTTTTCCAGGCAGTAAGCCTGTCTGCTGGTCTTAGCCCATGTACAGTTAGGCTCCTTAGAACCATGTGACCAGATGATCACATTTTGGATAGTGAGCCAAAAAAGATAGGTTTTCTTTTTTTCTTTTTTCTTTTACTCTTTCTCACTCAAGTTGGTCTCAAACTCATGATTCTCCTGCCTTGCCTTGCTGAGTAGCTGGGATTATAGATGTGTACTACCATGGCCAGCTCAGATAGATTTTCTTAGAAAGCAAAAAATTTGAAAGTTTTTCCAGGCTGGGGATTTAGCTCAGTGGCTTAAGCGCCTGCCTGGCAAGCACAAGATCGTGAGTTCTATCCCCAGTACCAAAAAAAAAAAGTTTTTCCACCAAAGAGCTACTGCTAAAATAGTTTTGGAAGAAGGTATGCTAAAAACGACACTTTATCAGACCTTTAATTTCTCTTATTTATGACAAGGACACTTCCACCATTCTTATGTACCTAATTGGGTTTGGATGACAATTGCCCCATTAAGCATGGGAAAGTCAGGTGTAGAAGCAGTGTTGCTGTGCATGTTGGAGGATGTATTTGGTGCATTATTAATGCCTTGTCTCTTCAGGCTCCCTCATCTGGATATGTGGAATGAATTTTTTCACACCATGCTGAATATACCAGATTGTCAACATCTTCCATCTTTGGATGTGTTAGGGCAAAAGCTAAAAAAACTATTTCAGGAACATTATGCAAACAAGATTAAAACCCTGCGTAACAGGCTAATTGTACTGCTCTTGGAATACAAGCGTTTGAGAAAATAAAATGTAGATATGGACTCTCCAGAAGTCATTTTGTAAATATTAACCTCTCACTTTGTATATGTGCTGCCAAAGTGAGCACTAACCTCTCACTTTGAACCTCAATTTTTTTCTACATTTATTGTATATTTTAATGTTTATTAAAAATAAAGTTAAAAAAAATAAAAATCGGTGTAGAGAAAAAGGAAATGGTGGAAGGTGATTGGCAACAAAATTCAGCCTCTCAGAGATCCAGACACTGGAAAAGAACAGCTGTGGGAGGAAAAAAAAGAAGCAGTTCACTGAGAATAGGAAAGAAACAATCCATAATGCAGAGGAAACAGGAAAACGACTCGGGCTCTCTTCAGCTCTTATAGCTCACAAGAAGGGAACCAGGCTCCGCAGAAGCGCAAGGTAAGTGCTCGGAGCTGGGAGATCTGGCAAAAAAATAGCAGTAGAGCCAATGGCATTTGTGAACTACAGAAACCATACGGGGTTTTGATCCTAGGGAACTCCTTTCACATGGCAGGCACCCACTGTACCTCAGGAATACTTGATCAAGCAATCTAGGAAGGAATTGATTATTCAAATATGGGGCTCAGAACAACTTCACTTTAGGGCTCCAGTGTCCCACAGTGACTGGGTGAGAGCCACTGAAGACAGCCACAGACAAGACACAGGCTCCACATCCCACAGGGAAAAGCCAGGTTTGACTTGAGTTGTGCCCAGAAACAGCTGGGTGGGAAACTGCCTGCCAGCATTAAGTACTTATGTCACTGTCCTGCTGCCAACATCCAACACAGATTTGGGACCTGATTGCCTTTCCAGTCCACCAGCATAAACAAAGCATGTCTTGGCATGCATGTTGCTATAGCCTGGGTAAACAGGACCTCCGGAGTAGTGCGTGCACCTTACCCACCCACAGCTGTAAGGCAGTGCTGCAGAAACCAAGACTTTCTAGGCTCCAAAACTAAATCCTAGGAGGAAGCCATTCATAAATTTAAAAACCCAGACCAAAAGATTTTTTTCTGTTTTTGGACTGTTTTGCTTTCTACTCTTTCTTAGTTTTTTTCTTTGAGTATTTTTTATATTTCCTTTTTTAATTTTTCTCGTATTCTTTATTTTTCTTTTATCATCTATTTCTCTCTTTTTTTTTTCTGTTATCTTTTCTACTTCTATAAATATTCTTCTATCCCATATGGGTAATGGGATCCTTTGGCTCACTCCTCTTTCTTCTTTCTCATCTTTCATATTTAATTTTTCAAGTTTTTCTGTTTGCATTCTCTCATTCTCAAATCACTATATCTTTACTAGTATAACTGTTAACTTTTATTAATCTTATATAGTTAGGTAGCTCTGTTACTACTGTTGAATTCTAACAGTAGTGGACGTACTGTTAATGCATTTAGTAGATATTTGCTATATGTTAGTATTAGGTTGTCTTAGGGTTTATACTGTAGATTTCTGAATTTACTGTCATACATTATTGGTTCTTACATCAGTGTCCAATTTGTCTTAGATATTACTGTTATGATTTACTCAGTATTTTCAGGGTTGCATAATTTTTGCTGTTAATAAGTTTTCTTTGTATGCCAATACTTGTGACATTGACAATGCTGTGGTCTGTTCCTGGAGAACTGAGTGCTGGGCCAATGATACTCCTCCCCGCGGCGCCCCCCCCACCCCCCGTATTAAACATGATCAGATCTCTGAATACCAGCAAAGGACAGTAGTTAGCCACACTGAAAAGCAGAACAGCTAAAGATCTCCATGTTCTAACAGAGCCCACTAAAAGTGACCACATATCTGAGCACAAAGTAAAACAAAAAACAAGAGACATGAGAGAACATGGCAACAAAATGCCTCCCAAACTTCTAACTTCCCCAAAGAAGATACATCAGACATTTAAGGGGAAGCAAGCAAAAGCCACGCAACCAAATTATTCGATAGGATAGCGGATTAAAATGCAGATCAATGAGGTACTCAGTGGGCTCACAGAAAATATAGAAAGCGAACAGATGTAACAAAAAATCAGGAAGCTTACAGAAGACACTAATAAAAATCTAGCTGAGGGGGCGCTGGGAGAACAGGCGGCCTACTGGCTTCCCTGGTGAGCAACTGAGGGCCTGGCAAGCTGCTGGTGCACTGGGGTGGGAACTATCAGCGATTCCTGAGCTCTGCATCATATTGGAACTTTGGCCGCTGGGAGAACAGGCAGCCTACTGGCCACCCTGGTAAGCAGCTGGGGCCCTGCCAGTGTGGGCTAAGAATCAGACATTGATCCACCCCCACCCCACCCGGGTTACCGGAGGTCTGAGTATCTTTTTGGAGGATGAATGTATACAGCATGGCAAGTAAGGGGGATTTCCTTCTACCATCTCTTTGAAGGCAAATATTTTTATCACTGTTTTGCTTAGTTTTGATTAATGGTACTGCTTTATTCAATATTCTGTTTTTAAAAGTTCGATATTTCCTTCCATTTTCCTCTACCTGATTGAAAGAACAGCTAATGTGAACAAAATGGGCCGTACTATGGAGCCCATTGCTCATGTCCTGGTGACCTGCTCTGAGGTTCTTTGGCAGTTTTACTGCACTGCGGTCACATGGGTTTGTTCTGTCTTGTTCTGCTGTATTTTGCTAACTTCAAAAAAAAAAAAAGTAGATGAGAAAGTAAGAAAATACCTCCAAAAATCTCCCAACTCCACCAAAGCTGATCCATGGATCATGGATGAGGAGAAACTCAAAAACAAGGCAACAGAATTATATAAGGTGATTAAAAGTATATAACAACAACAAAACAAGTCAGTAAGGTACTGAGCAACCTGAAACAGGATATAACTAAACAGATAATGGACTTAAAAAGTAAAAAGAAGAAAGTGCTCTAGAGGATATGGCTGCATGTATGTTTGAGTGTGTAGGATTGATAACCATGTTGCTAAGTTGTTACTGGATCATTGAACTTCTTTGCAGTCTCACTGTTTGAATGTCCACTTTGTATGCTTTAATTTTGTAACTTTAACAACTAGGTCTAAGAAGACAGTATGTAATTTATCAACTAGTGATTTCTTACTGCTTTTTTTTCTGAAATTCTGTATTGTTTCTACCCCT